>PVIJ01005992.1:0-97061 GCA_004024925.1 Scalopus aquaticus | reverse complement strand
TTTTTTTTTTTTTTTTTTAGTTTGAAGTCTATTTCATCTGATATAAGTATAGCTGTCCCTGCCTTCTTTTTTGGTCCATTTGCTTGTAGAATTGTTTTCCAACCTTTTACTTTCAGTCTATGTTTATCTTTCGTGGCTAAATGTGTTTCCTGGAGACAGCAGAAGGTTGGGTTCTGTTTTTGGATCCAGCCTGCTCTCTGTGTCTTTTTATTGATGAGTTTAGGCTATTTACATTTAGAAATAATATTGATACGTTGGAATCTATATTTGCCATTTTGTTTGTCTTTTTGTGATTTTATTCCCTGTCTTATTCTGATCTTCTTATTCAGTCCTCTGTTGGTTTTGGCTTTAGGACTTCTTATAGTATTTTTTCCAGTGGAGGTTTATTCATGATGAATTTCTGGAGTTTCTGTCTGTCTGGGAAGGTCCTTAGTCTTTATTCATAGAGGAAGGAGAGCTTTGTGGGGTAAAGTATTCTTGTTTGGCATTTGTTGTCTTGGAGTTTGTTGAATGTCACTCCATTCTCTTCTTGCCCATTGTGTTTCTTCGGAGAAGTCTGATGTCAGCACTAGTGTCCTAGGACAGAAGACTGAGAAGCTGAAGTTTATTATGTTTTTCCAACTTTGCCCTAAACTCTCTGAATTTACAGTTCTGGTTCCTATAAAACTAAAGTTCTCACATGTAGTTAACAATTGCAGGATGTACTGTCCGAAAGGATCTTTGAATATAGTCATTCACTTTCCATTCAGAGAGCCCAAAGGGCTGTTTCTCGTTTAACTGATCCATCTTTTGATTCTGCTCTGTAGTGAGAGGTTTAGAGTATAAGGTTTGGGTTCAAATCTCAGGCAAGGTTCTTAATTTTTCCATGTCACATTTTTTCATCTTGGATAATGAAAAATGAGGATAATATAATATTTATTCCAAAACATCTGTTGAGAAGATTATTAAGCAGAACTCAATGAGTAGTCACTATCATTGTGCCGCCATTTCTCACTTGTCCCTGTAGAGGGTGATTTATTGAAGTGTTTGCTCGAAGATGTCACATGGCTTTCTCCTTTCTTGTGAATCTCCAAAATCCAGACAGTACCTGGCACATGGCATGTGGATGGCAAGATGGGAAATCCAGGGGGGCTTATTTTTTATTTCTATTCACACAGTATTCAGTGATTCTTTTACTTAGAGTTGTTTTCTTATTATTTTATGTCAGTTACACTTGCTACAACACCTGACAAACATCCTGACATGCATTTCTGGCCTGGTGAAGATTAAATGACTGAAATATAGCAAAGTCATTATAGTCCTGGTGTGAAATTGTGAAAATGGTATTTCTTCTTTTGTAGCCGTATTGAACATCTCAAATCCCAAAATGACCTTCTGACCATCACCCTGGAAGAATGCAAAAGCAACGCTGAGAGGATGAGCATGCTGGTGGGAAAATACGAATCCAATGCCACCGCACTAAGGCTGGCCCTCCAGTACAGGTAGAGGAGAGGGAGGACAGGGCCGTGGAAGCCACTTTAGTTGACAGATGCATCTATAGTAATCCTCTGCATAAAAGTAGAAAACAAGTAGAAGAAGGGAAATGGATCAACAAATACTAGTGCAATACCTAGAAAATCAACTAGTGTCCCATAGCAATTAAGAAAATGAGGATAATGAACATGGTTTTAGTATACAGGTATATTTCTGCAGCATAGTCGTCTTAAATATTGTTCAAATAATATCACTTAAAATATCAACATTTTTATTGCTTCTTAGCCTTTTGGCTAAGATCAAGTGTAAAATAACAACTTTTTGTGTTATATATTCATTTAATTTTGTTCTTTCCATATATTCTATATATTCACATATATATTACATTGTTATAAATCTAGTGACTTCTGTTTCTTCAGTTTGTTATAGGTTTATCTCGTTTAACAATCTCCCCTTATTTTGAATGACTGTCCCTGTGCATCATTTGTATATTGTTAGTTAATTGTTTCTCTAAAATATATTCAGATTTTTGCAGACTTTTGATATTGAAAGTAATTTTATGATGATTTATCCAGATAATATCTTCCTTCCTTTGAATATTTACCTTGTGATAAAATCCCTGAATCTGAAATTACAAGTCACAAGATATGAATATTTCCATGACTTGTCAGACGTGTTGCCAATCTCTCCCCATGAAACAAGCCAGTCTAAATGAATGTGATTCATTCACTAATGAGAAAGTAGTATATGAATGTACTACTATTTTTCAGCTCATGAACTCACTGTCAGATGGAGTCCTAAGTCCTTTGCTGGCTGCTGATTGAAAGCCTTACTTCCTTGCCATGTGGCCTTCCCTAAGTCTGCTTAAAACCCTTCGAGATATGACAGGTGGACTTTTCTAGAAAGTACAATCCAGTAGAAAGTGGAGAGACCAAGAAGGAAGTCACAATGATTTTATTGATAATAACCTAATCTGGAAGTGGCATCCCCTCACTTCTGTCATAGTCTCTTAGTCACACAGACTAGCCCTGGAGCAGGTGGAAGGAGATGAAATGGAGTACAGATACAATCTGTGAGATTTGGGGTCATCTTAGAGGCTGACCACCTTGAGTGTGTGACCTCTTTTAGCTGATCATCCAAGGACAGCAAACCTGCCTCTCTGCTATACTGCTTGTCCTGTATTTTTCTAGATCCTAGTTTAAATTTTTCTACAAATGGTGGGTGGCAAGATAACCAAGCAAGTTCCTGAATTTGTCTAAAGATTAGTCATAGGTGGCTTCTCACTTATAGGGGCAGGTCCTTGTGGGGACAGGTCAGAGCTACCTCCCACCCCTGGAGTGCACAACATGAAGATACTCACCACCTCACTGCCCACTGCAACCACCCCTTTTGCTTGTGTTTCAGTGAGCAGTGCATAGAAGCCTACGAGCTCCTCCTGGCGCTGGCTGACAGTGAGCAGAGCCTTATCCTGGGACAGTTTCGGGCAGCCGGCGTGGGTTCCTCCCCGGGTGAGTGTGACCTGGCCCTGGCCCTCTATGTCTACCTCCCACCCTTCTTACTCTCCTGCCCCATCATGGCTGCTCACGCTTTATACCTCCTGATATGAAATTCACTTGTCAAATGTGTTTTTTGTTTTTCCCTCATGACTGAGTAAGTTTATGTTGGATGTAGAAAGAAGTGGAGTAGAAACAGAATTATAGACAAGTTAAAACAAACAAGGTCTCTCAGGAAACATATCCTCCCTGGTGACAGTAGGACAGATGGAGCCAGAGGCCCATGTTCCTGTTGAAAGGGACAAGCCTGTCCTTGCAGTGCTGATTGTTGAGGGTCCCCTTGCTGTCCACATGGCCTTTATTTGTCTTGCTATTTTTATTGGCTGTTTTTTCTCCAGATTTTTACAGAGGACATGATTTCACACCTTGTCTGTTTCTCACAATGCTAACCCACGAGCCAAGTCATGCAGTCTGCTACTTCTCCTGAACTCCCTTCCCCACCTTACCCCTTCTTCTCATAGGGGATCATGTGTCCTGGTACCCTGATTTGTACCCCTAGATCAGCACTGCCCCCACTGCTGTCCCTCAATTTTGAGTAACTGCAAGGAATATTTAATTGAGAAAAACACAAGTGTAGCATTGTAGGTGGCAATGTTTCTAAAGTTTCTCCTATGATCAGACTGCTTTTTGTAATAACATGAGAAAGAATGTAGTGGAAATGATACCTGAGAGGACAGGAGATCAGGGAAAAGGCTTTTCATCTCTCTGGGTGAGGCCTGGACACTACCTTAGCTGTTACTTTATTATTGCAGCACCTTTGGAGAAGCAATGGGTAGTAAGCAAACTGTAGTGACCAGGTCAGTTCAGAGTCAAAGATGGATGGTGTGGGCATGCCAGGAGCCCCCAACCTGCTGACGAGGCATCTGTCATCAGGCTGGTCCTTCTAGGATACATCTTGAAAGAAGGCTGCCATTATGGCACTCTCCCACCCCCCAGCCAAGGCAGCCCTCCACCCACCCCATCCAAATCATTCTTGCCAGTTCCTGCCTTGCCTGTGATCTGCTTGTGCACTGAACACTAACACATTTTTCTTCCTTTAATTTTGATATGTGCAGAAATCTGAAGCAAGTAGGAAGGAAAGGCTGTATCCTAGGTGTTAATTTCCCACTTCATATCCAAGTTACCCAAAAAGGCAAAAAGTCTCCATTTGTAGAGCAACTGCCCTCCACTCCTCTCTCTCTTGTTTAATAGCGTCACACCCCAGCCCAGAAGTAGACACACTGCCAGCATTTCCACTAGAAACCTCACTTCTCAGGGTCTTTTAACTGAACCATAAAACTTTATTCTTCATGAGAAACAGATCCTAAAATGAACTTGGCCTGCTGTCAATTTTTAAAAAAATATATGCATAAAGGAAAATGATCAATTAAAGGGAAAAATCAATCATTTTATTTTCAGTTTGTATCAAAGGAATGTCTTAAATCATTCCATTCTCAAAAGCTAGGCTTTTCGTCAGGTTTTTATGAGGCTTCTATCTATTGAGTACAGTTGCTTTGTAGGTGCTTTTAGGGCTTAAACAAATCTGCATTTGAAATATTTAAAATCAATAATGAAATGCTTTGTATTAACCTAGTCCTGAGTAACTTACAGATACATTTATAAAATGAAATGGCTAGTAATATCATGCCTTCTTCAGAACAGAATTCAAAGAGCAAGCAGTTGGTGAGCTATCTATAAAATTTCTTGTTTGTGGAAGGAAGATGGGCAGGAAAGTTGTCAAAGAGATGCCAGAGGCAGTCCAGGGAGCCTCAGTATGCGGGATATGGGCCCCCAGGCTTCTTCCCACTCTCCCCACTCTGCTGACAACAGTGGCTGAACTGTCACTCTCCACCTTCACTAGTTATGCAGCAAAGCAAGTGCTAGTTTGGGACATTTGTATTTACATTATCAACACTGGTAGGTTTTTTCTTAGTTTCTTCTTTACTTCACAGACTTTCATTATTTTCATTCTAGAAAGTCTAGCCACTGGTTTTCAGACTGTGCCCTGGGACATGAGGATTTTCTTAGAAATCAAGAACAGAGTTAAAGGGTGGGAAGACTGAGTGTTTACCCACCATCCCTTCCCCTTCAACCACTTCCAAATATACTATTTGTATCTTGCTCTTTGGCATAAGATTTTATTTGAAAATATTTGGAAACCATGGCTCTCCACTGTGGAGGTAGCAGACTGGTGACTTATTTGCCCAGCACTGTTTTTAAACCATGAATCGGGAATGTGAATATCTGGGGCAAGGTATCTATAGTCTGGCTCTGTACTGGAGCCCAGTTTCCTGCCCCCCTCGAGGATATGCACTTGCCACTGACTGTGACCAAGCTGAAAGAGAAAGGTCAGCAATAGCACTGTTACCAGTGACACAGAGCTGAAGTGCTCATTTTAACCTCTGGTTTCCTTCTCTTGCCTACCCAAAGTTCTACCCAAAGCTGTGGATGTGTGGAGCTATGGCACAGTTTTACTTCAGTTTCTCTCTGTCCTCATTCACAAAGAAGTACCAAAACAGGGAAGAATGATTCAACAATAGACTTTGACTGAGTGGGACAAGAAGCCAGGATTCTAGATCATTAGGAAATCAGTCAGATAGCGCTGGAAACAGATCTGATTATATGGACTTGTCTCTCACTTATCGAAGAGGAGAATGGGGCCTATGGCAGAGAAATGTCTTCCCATCCTGCTTCTAAGTCTCTGTGCCAGCCACACTCAGCTTGCTCCTCCCCACCACCCCGCCTCCACCTGGAGTAACTGAGAACCAATTATTCAGACTCGCTTCCAGGTTTGCCTTCCTAGACTGTATTGATTAAACCATTGGCTTCCCTGCCATGTAGGAGACCAGTCAGGGGATGAAAATGTCACGCAGATGCTCAAGCAAGCCCACGACTGCCGGAAGATGGCAGAGAATGCAGCCAAGGCCCTGCTCATGAAGCTGGATGGCAGCTGTGGGGGGGCCTTCTCAGTGGCCGGGTGCAGCGTGCAGCCCTGGGAGAGCCTGTCCTCCAACAGTCACACCAGGTAATTCTCAGCCCTCCTGCCTTTCTGACTGGTCACCTTCTCCTGTTTGTTTTGTTCTCTATTTCTTCATCATTTGATTTCCAGGAGCATTAGGTAGCTAAGGTGCATTTGCTGCAAACAGTCCATAGTACTAAGACCCAGAGCACTGTATCCTTTTCCCAAACTCTTTTCTCCCTTCATCTAGTGTCTCTGTCCTTTGTAAGCTCTTCTCAGGCGACAGTGTCTTCTCCCATCTCTTTTTCCTGATAGATTGCTGCTGTACAGTACAAATAGCCTGTGCTTTGTGGACATTTAATCATGAACCCAAATTCAAGTTCAAAGTTTGTGGATCTAGAAAACTGAAGTGGTACTGTAAGTCTCACTTAATGTTGTCAATAGATTATTAGAAATTGTGGCTTTAAGTGAATCGACATATAATGAAACCAGGTCCTTAAATAGCATAGTTTATTCAGCAGTAGCTGGGATTCTTTTTTCCTCAACATTATAACAAGACAACACTGAACAAAATAATGTTATTCGAGGGCCTGAGGTACTTGAAAAAGATGGGGAAGAAAGTAATGAAGACCTTGCTGAGCATAATTTACTGAAGCCATTCACTTCTTTGGGTGTGTTAGAATAAAGCCTTTTCTAATGATCATCTCATTTCTTGTCACTGAAACACCAAAGAAAGGGAATTCCTTCCCTTTATGTACCAGTCCTCAGTTTAGAAAGTACTTTGTTAGAGATTCTCATGTGATGGCCAAATCATGACAGAGAGAAAGAACAATCCACCCAGTTCGCAGGTGAGAAAACCTCGACTCACAGGTTGGTAAGTGACTTACTAAGTCAAGGTCACACACCTGATAGATAAAAGGGGAGTGGGGACTCAAACCCAGGACACCAAACATATTATTCTTTCCACTGTACCATGTTGGACCTCATAACATTAAAAAACAGTGTCTGCTTGCAAATCAAGTGACAAGAACCATGTAACAGTAGGCTGAATCTCAAGAGCCAAAGGATTAATATTGATGTTTTCTTGGTGCCTGAAAGCAATTTAATGTTCCCATCTCTCTTCCCCACTGGCAGGACCAGCCCATCTGCCTAAGTGCATCCATTTACCTGTCCTGAATCTGCTGCCTCAGGAGAGGGGACTTTCCCAATAACGCACTTGGCCAGGGGCCAACAGACACAGGGGGCTCATTTCCATTTTGACTCCAGCAACAATGTCTTATTCAGGGAAGCACAGAGTATAATTTATTTTTTTCTTAAAACTGCATTCTTCCTTTTAAAGATGAAAGCAGATGCTCTTTTTAATGACTTCCAGTTGTATGTAATCTGTAATTTCTGTTGTTCTTTTGGAATAGAAAGTGATCAGGAATTTGGTATCAATCAGTAATGGGAACATTGTTTCACCCCTATTTATTGGGGACCTGGTTTTGAATATTTCTTAGAAATATTTTAACATAGAGATGCGCCTTAATTTGATAATTTCCTTAGAGAAATTTAATTTTAGGTAACATACTTTTGTAGGTTCAGGTAAATTCCACACATAGTTTGTATTTTCAAGGATGACCTCATTGAAGAATGGCTAAACTAATTTCAGCCTTAAATGGATTTTCCCATCAAATCACAGAGGAATTTCACTCAGATTTCATTCATTTCTTGACAATTCACCTCCATATTCCCCAAATCAGAGTGGCTCCAAGTGGGAACAGAAGCCCCACACACTGGGCATCACGTGGCAACCACATTCCTAGGACCTGATACAACTCACTGCTTTTTTGCTAATCCCGGATTTAGGAAAATATCCCAGACTACCAGACCCTTTCACAATAATAATTCAATTTGCCTGTAAATCTTGTTATTCCAACGTAGACATTTCCCCATGTCAAGTTTATGGAAGAAATGGAGCTTTCTGTGGCTCCATAAATCCCCCTTCTTTCCCACTGTAACCAACTAACAGAATTTTAATCAGAATCTTGACCACTGTTCCTCAAGTTCTCAGGAAAGGAATGCTGAGTACCAGGCCTCCTGATTCCTTTCTGCAGCACATGGGCAACTGCTCATGACAGCAGGATTCATGGTTTTGGAAAGAACAGCAGAGGGGTGGTTATAGCAAAGAGATTAGAAATGGGAGCCAGCCTGTCAGTCAGCTCTGTTGGCAGGAGCCCAGGGACGCTGCTGTTTCATCTTTGAAAGATACAGGCATGACCTCATCAGAAAGTGTAATTGTCTTAATGGACAGAGTAACTGGTAATGTTGATTGCCTGGATAGCTTTATCAGCATATCACAACAGCAAGGCAAATGGACTGAATTGTTAGGAACTGGGACAAGGCATTCTTAATCAAGTCCACCGTTTGTGTCAAGCATCACAATTTCAGTTCATACCATGGGAGCCCAATTATCCATTTAAATCAACAAAAGGACTTGTGGCCAACAAAGAATAAGCATAACATGTTTGTTCTCATAAGACTGGAATTGAGTCCCCTTGTCCTACCATCAGGTACAGGTCACAGTGAGTCTCTGACACCTCCAGGGAACAAGTGCCACCTGGCTGACAAGTCACAGTGGGCATCATTCCCAGGTGGAATGGAAGGCAATGGAGCTTAAGATATCCAGCCCTAACTTCTAAGCTAGTCTTAATTCAGATGAAGTTTCTTTGGGGTAGAAAGAAAGGTTGAGGACAGTGGAAAATGTCCATTGAAAGGGTGAATGGGGTTGAATAGTCATCTAATCAGTACCACCACCACCAAATCCAGGGAACAAGAGTTGGCCTAGATCTGCCTGTCATCATTATCTTCCCTCTGCAAAAGAGGAGCACTTTGCTCACCCAAGTATCAGAAGAGTCCATCCAAAGTCTTTTGTTGTTTTTTTGTTTTAAAGATTTATTTTATTTATTTATGCATACAAGGGTTGGTATGTTGGCCAGAGATGTGGGGCAGGTGCGGGGTGAGAGGATTCACCAGAGACAAAATGGGGAGCAGAATGGGGAGGCAGGTTGACTGAAATACACTGCTGAGGGGAGCATCGGGCCAGGCAGGAGAGGTCTGCTGCGCCATGTGGGTCAGCTACCTCGCTGGGGTTGAACTAGTGCTGCAGTGGCTGCCAATAGCTTGATAGCGCTGAGACTTTAACCCCTGCGCCACCAGGGTTATTCTTGAGGATGAGGTTGGGATATAGTGGAGACAGACAGGAAAGAGGATGTTAGAGATCTGCAGCTGTTTGCACACACCTGCAGCAGGCAGTACAGCCCCAGCAGGCTCTGGCGCGGCACCAGGTGAGGAGCAGTGGTGGCAGCCCCCAGCAGAGCAAAGGCAGCAAAGAGACCTTAGGGACGCGCCACAGAAAGGAGACACCACATGATCTGGCCTAGCACCTCAGAAAACCAGAGAAAAATGCAAAACTATGCTTGGGGGGCTGTGGGTTCTTCCTCCTCACCATCCCCCACAATCCCTCACACAACCCCTTCCCCCAGAGGAAAGTGATTTATTCCCCTTGACAACTGAGATTGCAGCATTCCGAGCTGAAGAGTTAATAGATGACTTAACCCCAGCCGGCAGCCAGAGCAAACTCTCCCGAGACCACAGTGCCTTTGTCTTCGAGAGACTGGAAAAAAGACCAGTGGCCACCCCTCCTCCTTTACCATTGTCATAATCATATTCCACAGTGGTGCTCTAAGGGCATAAGGCAGAATTGTAATTAGCGTCAGCTGGTCTGTTCCCTGCTGTCATCCAGAAAAGGACAGAGGGAAGTGGAGGGGCTTTAGGGTGGGTGGGGCTTATGTTGAAATTAAACTTTACCCTGGCAAAAGCATTTGATTTTTTTAAAAAGATTTATTTTTATTTATTTTTATTTATTTATGCATACAAGAACTGCGGTGTAGGCCAGAGGTGTGGAGGGTGAGAGGATTTACCAGAGATAGAGTGGGGAGCAGAACAGGCAGATCTACTGAAATTCACTCCTGAGGGGAACAGCGGGTAAGACAGGAGAGGTCTGCTCCGCCATGTGGGTTAGCTCCCTTGCCAGGGATCAAACTCAGGCCGACATGGTGATATCACTGAGACTTAGCCCCTAAACCACCAAGGAGGCCTGCAAAAGCATTTTAAACAAGGGTAGGAACTGTGGGCTGAAATCCCTTGTTCCTTTTTTTTCCTTTCTGAAAACTATGCCCATAACAGAGAGTGTAAAACATGATCGGGAGTCAGGCTAGGGTCCAACAGGGTTCCAGGACACCCCAAAATCTGGCAGGCTCTACCCATCCACATTCATGTTCTCCTGGAAGATTCAGGGTGATTTCTCAAGTCCATCCACGCACGGGCCTTATCCATTAGACTGGAGGTCTTTTGCCTGATCTGCTGGGTAGCTGACATCCTGAGACAGAATCCTGAGTCTGGCACAGTTGTCCCTCCACCCCAGAGTAAGTCTCTCCTTCCCCCAGCCTAGTAACATTACTAGTGCACCCATTTTTCTGTGGCTCAGGAAGGTCTGGTAATCTTCTCTGAACAAAGAGCTAGGCTAGCAGAGGAGACACATTTACTCAGATGTCTGACATCAGAGACCTGCTGGTAATCACAGCAACCAACAAAGCAAAGGGACATTTCCCTGGAATGTTTGGGAAGGTCCCACTATGTCACAGGCTACTAGGCTAGTACCCACTTACTCTATGGGATAGTCCCTAAACAAGCCTATATAAATATCCTAGGGGATAGTTCTGGGAACTATCCCAGACCCTATCAGATCTCCCTGCCATCTCCCCCGCCCCCCCCCCCCCCCCACTCCTAAAGTCCCAGTTCTGTAGGCCTTGGGGGTTTAGCCTGGGAAGTGCATTCTCTACCAGGTCCCTGGGTGCTGCTGACTGGCCAGCCTTTTGACACCCACAGGGGTAGACCCATCCTACTAAATAGAAACCAGACACAACACTATCACTTCATAACCTGCAGGATACTTAAGAACTCTAGCTTTTAGTGGTTTTTGAATTTCAAAATCTCTATAAATGAAAAGAAACAAAGGTGCTTCAAGTATAAATGTTAGATTTCTTAAAAAGCGGTTCAAAGAAATATAGCAACAAGTCATCTGGGCGGCAGAAACAAAGGTGTTGGTTATTCTGTTTTTCTATATGCTTGAAATTTTTCAAAATGACTTTTAATGCAGGGAGGACTAGTATAGTAAAGTGACCTCCAGTCCTAGCCTCAAGGGACAGGATTTCTTATCTGAAGCCTCCTCCTAACTCACTGGAAGGAAAGTGTTATTTCCCAGAACCACCCTCTACCCCCTCAGACACAGCTGACCCTCAGCGCTGTGGAATGCTTTATGAGCAAAGCTGCTGCTTCCGTTTGCTTTAATTTTGTTGTTTTGTTACAGGGCAGGAGAGAGGGGCACCCCCGAAACCCCCAAAACTTCCCTGGTCTAAATGGGTTCAGTCATCCGCCACATCAGTACAAAACATATAGGACCTTTTGTGGAAACAGACTTTAATACAATTAGAAAAGACAGAGAAGAAAAAGAATATATTTTCTAAGTTAAGCACCCAATGTTATCCAACTCCTCGTGGGTACCAGTCCACCCAAACGGGATTGGCCCAAAGCAAGTCTCGAAAGTCTGCCACAAGCCTAGAACAGCTTTTGGCAGGGACCATAAGGGTCAGAAACAGCCAGAACATTCTGGGAGGAACCAAAATACCTTTTGGCAGGGACCCATCCAAAAGGGTCAGAAACAGACAATTCTGAGAGGAACAGAACAAAATCAAAACTAAAATTAACATAGCCTTCGTTAACTTCCCCACGGGTTTCTCACCCACTTCTCTTTCAGTCAGTCCAGACAAGTGCAGCTTCTTTACAAGTCTCTCTGCTCCCTGGGCCTCTTTTGGCTCTCCATCCTTCTTCTGTCTCTTCCTGTCTTCTGTCTGTGTATTCTGTCTCCTCTGTGTGTGTCCTCTGTGTGTGTGTGTCCTGTCTCTCTTCGCAGGCTTCTTATAACCTGCTCAGTTCCACCCTACCTTGGGTGGGACAGGGAACCTGGGACACACCCTTTCTCCTGGGGACCCCTTGTTACAGTTTCTGTGTATGTGGAACATTAGCTCTGTCCCTCCACATCAGTGTTGACAATCCCTGAAAGTGAGTGAGCCTAGGAGGCTGCCACAGAGCCATCAATAAGCTGGTCTCTGCTGAGGATGCCAATGGCAGGACCTGGTTCTCTCACAGGGACAAACCCTTCTTGTTGGGCAGCTCTCATCCTAGACTGCAGATACCAGGTACCTGTTGGGGGTGCCATTTGCTCTTTCATGCTACTTTTGAGCTGGTTTTTTTTTTTTTTTCATTATAAATGTTCACCTGAAGTTTTACAACTGGAGAAAATACAGCTTGAAGCAACACAATCATGGCAATCAGTAATAACTCATTTATCCTGCCTTCCCAGCTTTCGCCATCACCCCCAAGATTGTCGCAATAGCCTCTTACCAGGTTCCCCTGCCTCTGCCCTGGCCACTCTGCCCTCTCCTCAGCTGCCAGGGGGTCCTGTTAGAATGTAAGGCAGATATTGTGACTTTTTTATTGCAAACCCTCCAGAGGCTTCAAATCTAATTCTAGAGAAAAAGACACAGTCCTATAAACATGTAACCCATCCCACACACATCCCCCTCCTGACCAATTCTCCTACTTCCTGTCCTCAATCTGATCCAATTCTGACTCATTCTTGATGGCCAAATTCACTGCCTTAGGGCTTGTGCATCTTCCATGTCCTCTGACTGGAGCACTCTTCTTTCAAATATCCATGTAGCTCCCTTACTGGGTCTACTCAAATGTGACTTTATCACAACTCTATTTCCTATAATTTCTTTCGGTAATTCCACGCCCACCTAGTGCTCCTTGTAGCTGCTTGTTTTTCTCCATGGTAATTCTCATTGTCTAATATACTGTATATTTTACTTCTCTCCCCTAAGTGAGTTTTATGAGGGCAGGAATTTTTCTAGGGCCTAGAAAAGTGCCCGTAGTAGGCACTCCAGTATTTCTTAAATAAGTGAGTGGTAGCTGTGTTTATTAAGTGCTTACTATATGCTGTCACTATTTTAACCTCTTTACATTTTTCCACATTTAATCCTTATCACAACTTTGTAAAGCATATACTGATGTTACCTTCATTTGACAGCTGAGGAAAACAGGCACAAAGAGGTTCATTCATGCCACCTCTAAATCTACAAAGTGTGTGAGATGCTTGAGTCATTGACAAAGATAGCACCTCTATGTTGGGTTCTCCAGAGGAACAGATTCAGTAGGGTGTGTGTGTGTGTGTGTGTGTGTGTGTGTGTGTGTGTGTGTGTAGACATACGTGCATATGCGTGTTTGTATGTATACAGAAAAGTTAACTGATTTTAAGGAATTGGCTGAAGTACTTGTAGAGGGTATCAAGTTCTAAATCTGCAGGGCACGCAGGCAGACTGGAGACCCAAGGAAGAGTCTGTGGTGCCGTCAAAAATCCAAAGGCTGGAGCCAGAATTTCTTCTTTCTTGAGGGATCTCAATCTTTTCTCTTAAAGCTTTCAACTGATTGGTTGAAGCCCACCCACATCACAAGACTGATCTACTTTGCCGAAAGGCTACCAATTTAAATGTTAATCCCATCTGAAAAGCAACTTCATGGCAACATCTGGATAGATGTTTGGCCAAGCGGCTGGGTACCATGGCCCAGATGACTTAGGAATTTAACCATCTCAAAGCCTCTGAAAAGGAGTTGTATGTTGGTTGGGTTGATCTTGCTCACTTTGTCTGCAAGGAACATACTACCTGACCTGATAGGATGAGAGAGTGGGGAAGGGCCGACACTCAGGAGTCTTCTGACTTGAAACCCACTCCCAGCCCTGATGCTCTTTTCCTCAAGCCGCAGAATGCCAGTCCACCTTCTCTCCTCTCCTTTTCGCTCTTGGAAGCCCTGTTTTCTTGATAATGTGTCATGAACAAGAAGGGAATTGCCTTTGATTACATCCAGTTTTGGAGAGGAGAGTGCATTAGGGGAATGGAGGTTTCATTTATAGGAGCAATATAGGGAAATCAAACAATGGTTCAGGGAAAAAGAAGACAAAGCTAGCAGACAAACTATAAATCCGAGGGCAGCCTGTGGACATTGCTTTTTGCTCCTGGCACACTATAGCAATAGGAAACTCAAGAAGACAGGACTGGGAATGAGAAGAGTAAGGCCCAGGATCAGTTGTGCCAGTACCCATTCTTAGGGCTGGGCAAGTCACTGAATGCCTTTGAGCTTCAGTTTTGAAATCTGTAATGACAGAGATGCTCTCTTCCTCAAGCCACACCTGGCCTGTTTTTTTTTTTAATTAATTTTTTTTACATTGTTGTTCATTTTTGTACCATGTTTGATTTCTCCCCTCAGATGTAATCCCCATGAAATTTCCACCACCACATCAGCCGTGAACCATCACCATTTGTGTGCTCTTCCCTCCCCTCTTTTGACCCTTCTCTGTCCCCCTCCCCTGCTGTATGTCTTGGATTTATAGTTTGCCTGCTAGTTTTGTCTTTTTTTTCCTGATCTCTTGTTCAGTTTCCCTGTATAGCTCCTATAAATGAAACCATCCAATATTTTTCTTTTTCCTTCTGACTTATTTCACTGAGCATAATCCCTGCCAGCTCTCTGGTGGTCAGGATGTGCCAGCACGTTCCCAGAGACACGCTTGAGGGACGAGTCATGGAGCAGGTTTACGAGGCAAGACTCTGCTGCCCAGTGAGCAGCCCTCTTGCTATTTATTAGCAGTAATACACAAGCATGATTGATGATGGGACAATGGCAGAAGGTGTAGGGTCCAGGGGAGACAAAGGGTAACCAATTTTATGGAGAACAAGGGGGGACAGACATGTCAGCCATACATACAGGAAGGACTTCCTGTGAAGGTACTTGATGTAATTTCCGAGCTACTCCCAGACCACCTCAGACCATGGCCACACAATCAGTCAGCAGCTACCTAGGCTTCCCCAGCTGCCTCGTAATGTGGGCCATTGTCATAAGGCAGTCGTGTGGAAGTGCCTTATCCAATTCTTTCTCACACACACAGGTGCATAGAGAGGCCGTATACACACACACAGGTGCAGAGACCCCAAATGGCAGAGAGGCCACACAGCTCCATCCATGTTGCTGCAAAGGCATGAGCTTATGTTTTTTGATTGCTGAATAGCATTCCATTATGTATATATACCACACCTTCTTGGTCCATTCATCTGTTTTTGGACATTTAGGTTGTTTCTATATCTTAGCTATTGTAAATAGTGTTGCAATAAACATAGGAGGGCAGGTTTCATTTTGAATTAATGTTTTTGTATCCTTTGTGTAGATTCCTAGGAGTGGAATTGCTGGGTCATATGGTAGTTCCATTTTTAGTAATTTGAGGGTCCGCCACACAGCTTGCATAGTGATTGGGCCATTTTGCATTCCCACCAGCAGTGTAAGAGAGTTTCTTTATCTCCACATCCTCACCAGCAATTTTTGTTGCAACCTGGCCTGTCTTGACAAGAGTTAAATGGGCCCCTGCTTGGTTGGCTGGTTGGTTGATTGGTTTTGCTATCTTTCCAAAAATCATTTCCATGAGGACTGGTATAGGTGGATCCATGGAGGCCCAGAAAAGCTTCTGTAGGTCCACACTAGTCTCAAATGCTAGAGGACTGACTGGATGAAATGGGCCTCTCTAAGCCCATGGGGGTGGCCTGTCCACTGCTAGAAAAGGCCAGAAACTTCCAAAGAGCTACAGCCTCAGTTTCCCAATGAAAGGGTTCTTTCACAGAGGACTGAGTTCATTCACAGTTCACCACAGTCCTTGGGTTCAGCCTAGATGAAGCTCTAGTCTGTCAGCCCCTACCCTGTCACCATTCAGCATGAGTGGCCAATGACCCCATTGGCCCACCTGAGTCCTGTGGTGGATGGTACACTCAGCCATGATTTGTAATCAACAGATTGTGGTTCAGGGCACCCTGTTTTCTGAGTTGTGATTTCAGTGTTATGCATACCTGTGGTTTCCTGGCACAAAATTCCTCCATGCGTACTCCTTCTAGCACCCACAACCAGAGGACTGCTGTTGGCCACCTGATGCCTGTGTGTGCATGTACTTGTGCATATATGCACATGTCCATAGATCATACCACGGTTATTTTGTTCAACTTACTTTGTTCATTTAACATCTCCCTTCTTTAAAGTCACATCCATATGTACGCCTATTTTTATTGCAGACTGTTTTTCATCTTACTTCCTTACTGAAACAATCTTAACTGTTGTTATAATACCGTAATGTCCACATAATTTCCCTCCTTTTGAAATGTACTAAACCATTCCATGAAATGGCTTTGTATGTATCTTATCATGCCTGTAAAATTATTTCCTTAGAATTCATTTCTAGAGCCCCTATAAGTGTTAAACAGTTCTGTTATTCTCCATTTTCATTTCTTTCCTAGAAGGTGGTATCAATTCACTGTGCCATGAAGATTGGCTTTATGGTTTTGTTTTGTTTTTTTGACTACCATATATAGTGTAAACAGTGTATAGACTATTGGAGAGACAGTGTGGACAAGTAAGGAAAACTCTGTTAGAGCTGAAGTAGGAACATGATTGTTTTCTTCCTCTTCTCAGCACCACCAGCTCTACTGCCAGTAGCTGTGACACTGAGTTCACCAAAGAAGATGAGCAGAGGCTGAAGGACTATATCCAGCAGCTGAAGAATGACAGGGCAGCTGTGAAGCTGACTATGCTGGAGCTGGAAAGCATTCACATTGACCCACTCAGCTATGATGTCAAGCCTCGAGGAGACAGCCAGCGGCTGGATCTGGAGAACGCTGTGCTGATGCAGGAGCTCATGGCCATGAAGGTACCTGTCAGGGGCTGAATCAAACTCTGTTCCCATTTGCACCAAATCATCAGGGGGAAATATGAAAAGGTCCCTGGAGGAGCATCAGAGCCCATTTATAGACAAGGACAGTTTCAATATGTCAGAGTCATGGGGTTTGGATGTGTCCGTGGAGGGGTTTGGGGTGGCCCCACCCAAATTTGGGGCACCTCTGCTGGATCTTTGTTATCTGGCTCTTGGTCCCAGGGTAGCAGTATCCATTTTGAATTCACTTTTTGTTTTCAATAGAAAACCCTAATTTGAATTCCGTAACACACTTTTAGAAGTTACCTTTGAGAAGTCATCTGTGAAGGGCTTGTTTCTACTGATTGCATTTGGGCCCCCTGAAGTAGACAAGGCCAGTGATGTCATTGCTGTGGGTGCACTCCACCTCATGGGTTAGCTGCAGGACACCAAGTGTGCCATCAGAGTGGTTAACTGCCTGGATTGGTGCCATAGAAAAGGAAATTGGACAGGACCTCATCAGGCCCAGCCAAGTCAGCATTGCCTTCTCTGTAACCTCTTTGACTGATGATGCTCAGCCCCTGCAGACCAGACAGGTGGCTTCTGACAGGAAGTTGTGCCCATATGGGGGGAGTGAAGGATTCTAATTGTTCGGAAGATTTTCCTTATAATGAGCAGAGATCTTCTTGCCTGAAATTTTACCATTTCGTCTCAATTCAGGTCCACAGAGTGACATGATACACAATTTGTCACATGTCAGTCCTTCTGATGTGTAGAGACCACTATTGTGTCTCCTCTCTGTGCCATCTTATCCCCAGCCAATACCTACTGACACTTCAAAGGCCTGGTCACATCCCTCTTCTCACTGGTTTCTCTGTATCCACAGGAGGAGATGGCTGAGCTGAAGGCCCAGCTCTACCTACTAGAGAAGGAGAAGAAAGCCCTGGAGCTGAAGCTGAGCACACGGGAGGCGCAGGAGCAGGCCTACTTGGTTCACATCGAGCATCTGAAGTCAGAGGTGGAGGAGCAGAAGGAGCAACGCATGCGGTCCCTCAGCTCCACTAGCAGCAGCAGCAGAGACAAGCCCAGCAAGGTAGGAGGGCACAACCCCAAGCAGCTCACTGCCTGCCTTATCACCCCATATCTCCTGCCTGCTGCCCCATTTTCCTTATGTGCATAGAAACCACCAGCCATTCTCAAGATGTGAAAGAAGGTGACATTTTGAGTTCAAAGAGACCAAATCCACATTTTAAAAAATTCTCCCTTTCTATCATAGTGACAGCATTATCACACATCACAATCTTAACAGGGGAGGGAGGTCTCCTAAGGTATGATAATAATTTCACCTTATCTGTCCTGTGTCACACAGCAACCATCATAGATTGATCCCTTCTGCACAAACCACATGGAATACCAAGGAGGGAGTAGTTATTCACATTTCATGAGGAAAATGAGATGTAGTGAAAGTGCAGCTAATAAATGGAAGAATTGAGACAACCCAAATCTAGCTAACAAGCCACCTCCTCTCATCTGCATTGCTGCATCCCTGACATAGCTGGCGAAGCAGGAAACAAGCCAAGGTGGCAGAGTGAGAAGGCCCGCCCTGAGTTACAGACATATCACAGACGGGGCTGTCATGGGTATCATCTTGCAGCTCACACCCATTAACCTACAGTTCTTTTCTAGAATTCAGTTCATTTCATCATACCATATCTCAGAATTACCCTAAATAGTGTATTGGAGGGGGAAAAAAAGCTCTAAATCCTTAAGAGTCTTATTCCTCACCGTGGGGTGCTGAAATCTTGTATATCCTATTTTCTGTTCTTTATAAATATCATCTCTGACCATAGCTTGTGCCAGGCCCAGAAATGTGGGGGCACATGCTGCTTTGCTAGTCTTGTGAGTGGCTTCTCGCAGCCCTGAGAAAGCATACGTCTAGGAGAGCTGTGTTTCTGGAAGGGAAGTAACTTGCTGGGGCCATGTGGTGGCTCTTTCTAAATAGCTAAGAATTTTTAGATGTCCTTCACAGCTACACTTTGCCCACCTCGCACCTGCTAAGGAGCTATGGGAGGGAGTGGACAATGTCCACCAAGGCCAGATCCACCAGGACCCTGATGCTTCTCAATCATATGTTCATTTGCTGGATGTGGTTTGATCCTGGCAAGGTGCTGGGGGCAGTTCCAGGATGTTGGGTTCCATTGGAGAAAGTGATTGGCAAACAGATCACAAAAAGGCAGAACAACATCCTGAATGATAGAATCTATTCTGAGTGTGGTAGGAGGCCAAAGGCCAAGCATAAAATCTGAATGTGGAGATTCGCAGCAGGATTCCTGGACTGAGACCCCACCTAGCTGGAGCAAGCAGAGACAGAGCAGAATGGGCAACCAGAGGAATTAATCCATGCACTGGAGAGGTTGCCCTGATGGACAGTAATGAATCACTGAAGGATTTGCTGCAGGAGACACTGTGACAGTCTGGACTTCGGAAAGGCACCTGTGCATGTGGACCATGAGCCATCTGGCTCCAGCTGGGATGGGCAGCAGCCCATGAAGTGCTGTTTCATATAGTATCTGGGGTTGGAGGAGATGGGATTTTCCATTCCATGCAAATAGCTTTAGATTTTTGTATAGCTTTTCAAGTTTGTTAGTGGTCACTTGAGAGACAGAGCTCCAGTGTTCGTTGGTGTAAGTCCTTAGGGTGTGGTGGAAATGAACATGCCAGCATCTTGCCAGAAGATCCGTGAACTACTATTTCTCAGAATTTAGTTTGACTTGGGGGAGCAACATGTTTCATGGAATGACTTCAAAATACAGAAATCTCTGATGGGAGAGGTAATTTGGTCAGATGTAAAAAAAAATTTTTTTTACACCAATGTAAGAGGCTTTATAAGTGTGCTTTGTGTTGGTCAGGTGGTGAAATTAGAACACACTGATTTCCTTGTCGTTCAAATATTAGATCCATTTAATATTTCAGTGAAATATCTATTCTGGGATATTTACTTGATCTTGTTTATTAGTAGATGAGGCAAAGGGTAAAAATCCAGTCAGTCATACACATAGGACACAGGACATACACATAGTCACAACTACTCAACATTGCAGTTACAGAATTGGAGTTTGAAAGCAGACTACAAGACAGTTGGGCATGGCTGTGTTCTAATAAGTATTTGTGGACAATGGAATTTGAATTACATATAATTTCTATACATCACAAAGATGTTGTTCCAATTCTTTCAATTTATTTTATGATTTAAAAAATAGAAAACCAATTCTTAGCCTGTGGACACTAACAAAACAGGTAGCAGCAAAGATTTGGATCTAGAACATCCACTCTTGCTCCTCTGCAGCAACAAATTTTATCCAACTTGCATTAGATTTTTGTAGCTATTATCTCTATATACAGTAGATATTACCAAACATGTTCAGTGAGAAGCAGGTGAGACAAAGCAGTCTCTGTCCTTAAGTCTTACGAAGTGTTAGCATCACATGGAAGTTGGCATACAGGGAAAGAGCTGCAGGCAGCAGGCATGGTAAATGGAAGGGGTTTCAGATGTGACTGCTGCAGAGGAACCTCTGGGTATGATGGCATTTCTGTGTCAGAGCGGGTGAGAGAGACTGTGCCCTCCCTCATCTGGACCCCTAGCTCTGATTCACACTGCTTTGTACCTCTCAGACCATCTCCACATGACTTTTCGATTACTTTCTCTTTCCTGTGACACATCACACTCCTTTTATTCTCTGGATGGGGTATGGTAGGTTCTTGGTATATGACTGTTCAGCAAATTATCAGATGAGAGCCCAACCCGGCCACTTTGCTATGCAGTACAACTCTGCACTCTGTCCAGATGCAGAGAAGGTGGAGGGCTCTGCTTTTTGCATCACTGGCTTCTGAAGAGTCTTCGTTCGTTCGATTCAGGCTTCAACAGTTCTGGCTCCAAAGCCCACCACTGTCTCCTCCTGAAACTGAGTAAATACAGTGGGAGTGAAACTTCAGAGACAGGGCTTATCAACATATTCACAGCATTACTACCCTTTTGGAGTCTGGCATAACACTACTAGACTCAGTCTGGCTACCAGCTCTGGACATCCCAGTAGGAACACCCTAACGATGCCCACCAGTACCAGTGGCACAGTGGCCCAATGAATAGAACAAATTAGAAAACAAACAAAAGGGAGAAGGAAAAATACAAATCACCAAACAAGCCCTCAGGTAAAGGACACACCGCAAAAAGAAAATCAGCCAACAGAACCCAACAAAACCAACATGGAAGAACCGCAATCTGCCAGATAAGGAATTTAAAATTGCCATGATTAAAAAAATACATAGAAAACAAAAAGGAAAAGATGGACATGAGAAATATAATTAATGAGCTGAAGAATGAAAATGGGTCCCTAAAGAAGAAAATGAAGGAAATGCAGGAGATTAAAAGACTAATGGAAGAGCTAAAGAACTCAGAAAAAAGCAGCAAAAACAGAACTGATAAAATGGAAGAACGAATCAGTACTCTTGAAGATACAGATATAAAAAGAACCAAAAAAGAAAAGGAAAGAGATGCATAAAGGAGAAAGAATGAAGAAACACTTCGAGAACCATGAGAAAAGGAAATAAAAGAGTTATAGGTATCCCAGAATGTGAGGAGAAAAACCAAGGAACTACTCAAGAAGATAATTGAAGAAAACTTCCCAAGCATGAAGAAAGAGATGAAAATAGACATATTAGAAGCTAGAAGAACACCAAATTACCACAACGAAAGAGAGCTACAGCAAGGCATATACTCGTAAAGCTACCAAGAGTCCAAGACAAGGAAAAAATAATGAAGCTGATGAGGGGGAAGAAACAGATAACCTATAAAAGAAAACCAATCAGGCTGACATCAGACTTCTCCGAAGAAACACTACAGGCAAGAAAGGAATGGCATGACATATTCAACAAACTCCAGGTCAACAAATGCCAACCAAGAATACTTTATCCTGCAAAGTTCTCTTTCCTCTATGAAGAAAAAATAAAGATATTCTCAGACAAACAGAATCTCCAGAAATTCATTAATACCAAACCCCCACTCCAAAAAAAATACTACAAGATGTTCTAAAGCCAAAACCAGCAGGGGAATGACTAAGAAGAACAGAATAAGGCACATAATAAAACCACAAAAAGACAAACAAAATGGCAAATACAGACATCAACATATCAATATTAACTCTAAATGTAAATGGTAGAAACTCATCAATTAAAAGACACAGAGTAGCAGGCTGGATTAAAAAATAAAATCCAACCTTTTGCTGTCTGCAGGAAACACATTTAACTACAAAAGATAAACATAGATTTAAGGTCAAAGGTTGTAAAACAATCCTACAAGCAAAGGGACCAAAACGAAGGCAGAAACAGCCATACTTATATCTGATGGACTAGACTTCAAACTAAAAAGATAAAAAGAGACATAGGTGGACGCTACATTATGATTAAGGGGACAATTTGACAAAAAGATATAACACTCAAAAACATGTCCTCACCAAATGAAGGTGCACCAAAATATATAAGACAATTATTATCAGCTCTGAAAACAGATATTAGAGAAAATACATATACAGTAGGAGACTTCAACACCCCACTCCCACCAATGGACAGATCAACAAGAAAAAAAATTAAACAAGGACACTAGAGTCCTAAATAAAGACCTAGACTTGCTGGGCCTAACAGGCATCTATAGGACACTGCACCCCAAAAAAATCCGAGTACACAAGCACACACGGATCATTCTTCAGAGTCAATCACATTTTGGGCCACAAGACAAACATCAACAGATACATTAAGATTAAAATAATTCTAACTATCTTCTCAGATCATAAAGGCATAAAACTAGAAATAAATCATAAAAAGAAAAAAAGGAACCCTCTCACTTCATGGAGAATGAAACCCACACTACTGGAAGACCACTGGAGTAGAGAGGAGATCAAGGAGGAAATTAAAAAAAACTTTGAGTTGAATGACAATGAGAACGCCACTTTCCAAAATCTATGGGATGTAGCAAAAGCACTAATAAGAAGAAAATATATAGCAATACAAGCTCACTTCAAGACCAGGAAATAACTCAAAGAAATAACCTAATATCCTATCTCAAAGAACTAGAAAAAGAACAACAAAAAAAACCCAAAACCAGTAGAAGGAAATTTAAAAAATGAAAGCAGAAATAAACGAAATAGAAATTTAAAAAACAATCCAAAACATCAACAAAACCAAAAGTTGGTTCTTGGAAAAAATAACAAAATAGACAAATCTCTAGCAAAATAGAGAGAAAACCCAAATAAATAGGATCATAAATGAAAGAGAAATTACAGACTCGGTTGAAATCAAAAGAATTTTAGAGAATACTATGAAAATCTTTATGCAAACAATTTCAACAATCTAGAGGAGATGGATAATATGAACGATATGATCTCCCAAAGCTAGACAAAGAAGAAATAGAACACCTAAACAGACCAATCAAAAGCAAAGAAGTTGAAACAGTAATCCAAGCACTCCCCAAAAACAAAAGCCCAGGACCAAATGGATTCACAAATGAATTCTACCAAACATTCAGAAATGAAATAGTGCCTATCCTACACAAACTCTTTCAAAAAATTGAGAAAGAAGAAACACTACCAAATATGTTCAATGAAGCCAACGTTACATTAATACCAAAACCAAACAAGGACAACACAAAAAAAAAAAAGAAAACTACAGACCAATCTCTCTAATGAATACTGATGCAAAAATATTCACTGAAATCTTAGCCAACAGGATCCAACAATGCATCAAAAAGATAATATACCATGACCAAGTGGGATTTATTCTGGGGACACAAGGATGGTTCAACATCCAGAAATCAATTAATGTAATCCAACACATCAACAAAAAGAAAAAGAAAAACCATATTATCATATCAATAGATGGTAAGAAAGCATTCAACAAAGTTCAACATCCATTTATGATGCAGGCTCTTGAAAGGCTCGGGATAGAAGGAACATACCTTAATATAATAAAAGCCATATATGACAAACCCATTGCCAATATTATCCTCAACAGTGAGAAACTGAAAGCCTTTCCCCTAAGATCGGGAAGTAGGCAAGGATGTCCACTCTCACCATTGCTTTTCAATATAATACTGGAAGTCCTAACCAGAGCAATAAGACAAGAGAAAAACGTACAAGGAATCCAAATAGGAAAAGAAGAAATTAAACTATTGCTATTTGCAGATGATATGATAATATACATAGAAAATCCTAAAAACTCCATAGAGAAACTAATCAAAATTATAAAACCAGTAAAGTAGCAGGATACAAAATCAACACACAAAAATCAACAGCCTTTCTATATGCAAATAATCGATCTGAAAAAGAAGAAATTTAAAAAATCATCCCCTTTATAATTGAAACCAAAAAAATAAAATACTTGGGAATAAACCTAACAAAAGGGGTGAAGGATTTATACAAAGAAAACTACAAGACACTGTTAAAAGAAATAGAAGAGGACACAAAGAAATGGAAAGACATCTTCTGCTCATGGATTGGAAGAATTAACATTCTCAAAATGGCCATCCTACCAAAAGCAATTTACAGATTCAATGCTATTCCAATAAAAATTTCAATGATATTCTTCAAAGAAATAGAATAAATATTGATGAAAGTCATATGGAACCACACATACACAAAAAAAGAACCCCAACAAATAGCTAGAGCTCTCCTGACTAAAAGGAAAGAAGATGGAGGCACTCCCTGATTTCAAAATATACTACACAGCCATAGTAATAAAACAGCATGGTACTAAAACAAAAACAGACGCACAGACCAATGGAATAAAATAGAAAATCCAAAATTAAATCCGCATATTTATGGGCAACTAATCTTTGACAAAGGAGCAAAAAATATGCAGTGGAACAAAGACAGTTTGTCTAGTAAATGGTGCTGGGAAAACTGAACTGCTACTTGCAAAAAAATGAAGCTAGACTACTATCTCACACCATGCACAAAAACTAACTCAAAATGGATAAAAGACCTGAATGTAAACCTGAAACCATAAAATACATAGAAGAAAATGTAGGCAAAACACACATGACATACATCTCAGTAAAATCTTTAAAGACACATTCCCCGAAGCAAACAAAGTGAAGGAAATGATAAACAGCTGGGATTACATTAAGCTAAAAAGCTTCTGTACAGCAAAAGAGACATTAAACAAAACAAATAGACACCCCACTGACTGGGAGAAAATTTTTGCACACAATAAAACTGATAAGGGACTGATCACAAAAATCCACAAAGAGCTCACGCAACTCAACAAAAGCAAAGTAAACAATTCAGTCAAAACATGGACAAAAGAACTTAAAAAGACACTTTTCTGAAGAGGAAATGCAAATGGCCAATGGATGCATGAAAAAATGTTCAACATCATTTATAATCAGGGAAATGTAAATCAAAACAACAATGAGATACCACCTTACACCAGTGAGAATGGCACACATTAAAAAAACCAGGCAACAACAAATGTTGGCAAGGATGTGGAGAAAAGGGAACTCTCCTACACTGCTGGTGGAAATGCAAACTGGTCCAACCACTATGGAAAGCTGAATGGAGGTTCCTCAAACTGCTAAAAATGGAACTTCCATATGACCCAGCAATACCACTTCTGGGAATCTACCCAAAAGACACAAAAACATTAATCCAGAAGGACACATGCACCCCCTATGTTTATTACAGCATTGTTTACAATAGCTAAGATATGGAAACAACCCAGATGCCCAAAAATAGATGACTGGATCAAGAAGATGTGGTACATATACACAATGGAATAATATTCAGCAATCAGAAAGATAAACACATGCAATTCACAGCAACATGGATGGAGCTAGAAGGGATCGTGCTCAGGGAAATAAGCCAGATGGAAAGAGAAAAATATCTAATGGCTTCACTTATAGGAGGAATATAGGGGAACCGAACAAGAGATCAGGAGGAGAAAATAACAGCAACAACAAAACAAAATCAAAAACTAGCAGGCAACCAGAAATGAGAGACATTCAGCGAGAGAGAGGGAACATAAGGGTTCAAAACGGGGGGAAAAAAGAGCACAAGGAACTATAGTGATGGTTCATGGTTCACGGGGCATACAATAATGTAAAAAATATAAATAAAAAACATATGTGTATAAAAAAAAAGTACCTCACCATACATCTTCATGTACACATCTGTGTTTTCACTGAATAATTTATGCTATTTCTGTAAGTATATTATTCATCATTGTTCTAAAATTTTGACATCTAAAATTATACATATATTTGACAATTCAAAAAAAAAGAGTTCTGGCTCCTAGGTTTCCCTATCTGTAAACAAGAGGATGTTTAGATGGTGTCAAGGTTCCTATCTGATGCTAAGACCTTGGTGGGGTGCACTTGTCTTCCTCCTTTCCTTGATATCCTAGATGCCCACACCAAACCCAGTAAACCTCCTAGAGCCAGAGAAAACAGTGTTCAAGTAGAAGTGGGATGGGGGTAAGGACACTCAGTGTATTTTGTGAGTAACTAGAGGTTTTGCTCCAGTCTGAAACAGCTGACCTGCATCTGACTCCTGATTCCATGTGTCCTCACTGGTGACTTTGAACATGTCCTATCTCTGTGCCTTCTTTCTCTCCTTGGTAAAACAGGGACAGTGAAGAAGCTGCCCCATAATGACACAATGATTAAATTTGTGAATATATGTGATGCTTGGACCCACACCAGGGTCCCTGAGCACTAGGTGCACTCTGCAGCATCACTGCCCATGCCCGGCTGGGAGGCTGCAGGCTTACGGCAGACAGCACTGGTTGCTGGTTGCTACTCCAGTCACCTCCGTTGTGTCACCCCATGTTCTCAGACTTGCTCCAGGCTGATAAGTGTGCGCTTGCTGTTCTCAGGAGTGTGCTGACGCTGCCTCCCCGGCTTTGTCATTGGCTGAACTGAGGACAACATGCAACGACAGTGAGCTGGCTGCAGAATTTGCTAATGCCATCCGCCGGTAAGCGCCCTTCCACTCAACTTATTTTACTTAATTCAGTGTATCCAAAATACCATTTCAATTTGTAATCCGCATTTTAAAAAAGATATGTTAATGAGCTAGTTTATCTTCTTGTACTATATTTTCAAGCTCTGATATGTATTTCTCATTTATAGCACATCTCTAGTTCAAAACAACAAAATTGTGCTCAAGAATCACATATGGCTGGACTGCACTACTGGGCTATTCTAGAGAGACTCCGTAGCTCACTAGTTTATTCTTTAGCTATTGCCATTGTATGGTCTGACTTGTTGAGTTTATTTTGGTGATGAAATCTAGCATCTCTTTGTAATGATATAGCTTCTTGCCTCTCTCTGAGGATACTTACTGTGTGTTTCTAAAGTTTTATTTTCTCAGCTGTATTGTTTCCCCACACATAAATTCTCTTTAGAGTTGAACTGCATGGTTCTTTCTTGGTTTGGGCTCACAAGCTCACCTTCTAGGCTTCCTCCTGGCTGACCACAGTTGTCTGGGTTTCGTGTCTGAGCTGAGCATCTGGCCCCTGTTCTGATGTCCAGCATCTCTGGTTGGACCATCTCTGAAGCCCCTGTTTCTTTCTGTAGCAGCTCTCTTTGAATATTTTGAACTGTGATTTACTTTTTCAGGAAGGATAAAAATCTGCCTCTTCTTTTTGTATAATTGCTCATGGTGTCTGGTGTGCCAGGAGTACTCCATGCTTTCTAACATGTGTAGGGATTTTAGAAAATTACATTTCCCGTAATTTCAGTCGGCTGTCTCCATCCAGTGGGGTTGTTTCTATTATGATGTGGCCTCCAAGATGAAGGCAGATTGCCTGTGAAGAGCTTCCCACCCTCCTGACTCACCCATAACTTTTATCTTTCCTCTCTTCTGTTTTTACACTGTCAGTGCCTCTGGTCAGGTGGCTAAATTGTAGTTGTTTTGCTTGAGGTGGGGAGAGAATGGCAGCAGGAAAGTACCTTCAACAAACCTGAACCATGTGACCGTGCCAGCAATTCCGGTTGCAAACCCACTCCCTGCTTCCAATTTGGATATTCTATCTGTAAGCTAAGCCCCTCCGTTTTTCAAATTTTCCAAACCTCAGAGTCCTTCCCAGGCAAAAATAGGATGCAGGTTCTGCTAACTAAACATAAAGAGATTTTATTTGTTATTTTGGTCACAACAGATTTTCAGTAACCAGCCTTAAACTGGTTAGCATGGACTTCTAATCAAGACCCAGATATATGGAGCTAAGAAAGCTCCTACAAAGCTACCAGAAAAAGAAAAATAATGGAATTATGCTGTAAATACAGCTTAGAAATTAGACTAATCATTTCATAAGGGTATATAAAGTAGACAGCTGAGAGCTGAGGTTTGGAGATCTCTATTTTAAAACATCAAACGGAAATCAACACTTTCTTTGACAGTATTAAATCATTGCTGGTGAAGTCAGTTGAGGGACTTGTACCATCATTTTCTGAAATACTTCCCCCTTGAAAAGGGATGGTTCCAGACAACAAAGTTGTGGGCCTGGGTATCCAGACTGAAAAGAGCAGGTACAGACATGGAATAGGAAGCGAGCAAGAGAGGAAAACCTGCCGCCTCCAGGAGGTGCTCCTGGCACACACTTACTTCAGTCACTGGCTCTCAATCAGACCATCCCAGCCTCACACCCCCAACCCCCCCAGCCTGGCGTCAGCCTCAGAGAACCCAGGCCTCCAAACCCACAGCATGCCTTCACCTGTTTGGAAAAAAAACCAGGACTCTATGCAACACACACTTATAATAGAACCCCCATCTGGTCTGACTCCATTCCCATGAAAATGTATCGCAGTTAGTTGGCTCTCGTTTAGCCATAAACCCCACGTGTATGACCAGGTTTTCAGTCTTGCACAGGACGAGCATTTTTGTCAGGGCACCTTGTTTTTGCAGATGCCTACACAGCTGGTATGCCACAAAACTCCCAGCTCAGAGGTCTTTCTTGCTCTTGGATCAGGCAAAATTTAAATGTGTGACTTCTCTACCAAAGACGTGAACTATGAAAGTGCAGTTAAGGAAAGGGAATTTGCAGAAGTGATTCTTCTTTGTGCTTACACAGGATTTTGCATAGCCAGTCCTGCTAAGCAGAAATTATTTCTTCCTGCCTTTTGAAACTTGCCTCTTCAGAATTTCTGTATATATAAAAAATACTCTTCTAATGACCCAGTGTTACAACTTGGAAGTTTCCTACTTCTTGTCAGGAGCTTATGTTGTTTTTCACCCCTTGAATTCCCACCCATCCCTTTCCATTTGAACTGCCTTCTCTGAGTTTAGCCCTCTGCTGAACTCTTGGAGCAGCAGCTGATAGATCATTCTGCCGTCAATCTCACCTTGTGTTCTACCACCAGAATCTCTTAAAACACACTTCTGGGGGCCTCCCCGGTGGCGCAGTGGTTAAGCAAGTGAGTTCGAGGCCCAGCTGGGGAGAATCCCACATGGTGCGTCAGACCTCTCCTGCCTTGCCCGCTGCTCCCCTCAGCAGTGTATTTCTGATCTGCCTGTTCTGCTACCCCCTCCGTCTCTGGTGAACCCTCTCGCCGCCCCACGCCTCTGGCCTGTACCCCAGCTTGTATGTATAAATAAAAAATAAATCTTTAAAAAAAAAAACACACTTCTGACTAGATTCTCTGCAGAAGTATTTTCAGTGGCTTTGCATTCAAGATTTTAGGTCTCTAAATTCTTATTCAAATGTTCCCTCTATATACAGTCTATAGTCCAGCCACTCTGAACCATTCCTCTTTGTGAGCATGCCCTCCACTTTATCCCCTTCTCTCTCAACCTGTGGCCATCCTCCTCCAGTGGACCACTCACTTTCTAAGTGAGGTCCCTCAGTCACCTTCACTGTGGTGGAGGCACACCTTCCTGCTCTCCTCAGAGTTCCCAATGCCACTGACCACTCATTCCCATCAGTGGTCTGAAGACCACTTGTTGTTAGGAGTGCCTTAGAACAGTCCACAGCCAGCCTTCTCAGAGTTCAAATTCAGGTTTGAGCTCCAAAAGTATTTTCCCAGCTCTATAAGTATTCCAACTTATAGAAAATATCTGGCTAGAAGGGGAAGAAAGAGGCCAGTTGCCCCAGATTTTAGCAACTATGGATTAATACTGCTTTAAATCTTACAAGTAGAATGAAAGGGAACTGGGTAGGGTCCTTTCATATTCAGAGCCTCCACTGAGCAAACAAGCAATAGAATATTCACTATTTAATTAATAGGACCATTATTTTTTTTAACATATATTTTTATTGTTATTTATGTCTTTTACATTTTGTATTCCCCTTGGGTAGCCCACCACCAATTCACCCGTGATCCATCTCCATGGTCCCTTGTGTTCTTTTCTATTCCATTTTGTGCGATTTCCCCCCCACCCCCGATGATTGTCTCTCTGCTGGAAAGGATGTGGAGAAAAAGGAACTCTTCTACACTGCTGGTGGGAATGTGAACTGGTCCAACCACTATGGAAAGCTGTATCGCGATTCCTCAAACTGCTCAACATGGAGCTTCCATATGACCCAGGAATCCCACTTTTGGGAATTTACCCAAAGGATACAAAAACACTAATCCGAAAGGATACATGCACCTGTATGTTCATTGCGGCACTGTTCACAATAGCAAAGGTATGGAAGCAACCCAGATGTCCAAAAATAGATGATTGGATCCAGACGATGTGGTACATATACACAATGGAATACTATTCATCATGGAAAGAAGATAAACACATGCAATTTGCAGCGACATGGATGGAATTAGAGGGGATCATACTCAGTGAAATAAGCCAGAAAGAAAGAGAAAAATATCGAATGGTTCACTTATAACAGGACTATAAGGAAACCAAATAGGACCATTATTTTAAAAGGCACTTTTCATTATACTTGCTGTTCTTTGTATTTGTTTGACTTGTCATAGTGATCAAACCATGAAAGATGTGTTTAGAGTTCCATCGGTGCACATGGATGTGGTGTGCGTAATGGAAAACCAAGTATGCCTCTGAATACATTGTCACATAAATAAGTTGCTAAACTCCAAGGCCAGTACCTGGAAGGTCACAGGCAAAGACTGATGCTCACCCAAGGGGTTGGCATGGAATTGCTTGGGTAACTGGATTACTTTAGATTTCTACTGTTTCCTTCATGTTCCAAAAGCTCAAAGAGAAAGCTTTACCTGGCGCTCATGCAGACAGAGCAAGGAGTGCAGCAGAGTCCTTGTCCTGCAGGCAGAAGCAGGCCTGCCTGGGAACACTATACGTGCATTTCCTTGCCAAGAAACATGTTCATAGGAAAGTCTGGACCAATAAAGACTGTACCGTCATGTTGCTGCTGCAAAATACAGCCACAGTGAAACCTGGTACCTGCAGAATATCCTTATCTGGGGACACCTCACCCTTAGTCCCACAGACTCTCTTCAGCAGAGACAGCTCACTTGTCTGGCCTTTGGGGGTCACAGCACACACCTGCAGATGCCTGGGTGAGCCCACTTCAGCCATGCTGCTAGTCTCTCCACTGCAACTCAAGTTCCTCATCTATAAAGTTAGAAAAATAATAGTACTGACCTAGAAGGACTGTTGAGAATTTAACTTTATCCTGTAAATTACTTAGCTGTATCAGTTACCCACTCTGGATTTTCTAAAAGATAGTAGTTATGGATGGCAATGATTACCATGTAGGAAATAAACAGGATGATGTGCTATATATTGCTATGGAAGTTTTTGGTGTTTTTCCCCCAGAAAATTAAATATAGATTGCAAGGACTAATATGGAGGAAATTACAAGGTTCTATGTTGTCATATTTTGAGATGGTCAGAGTGGGCTTCTCTGAAGAGGTGATAAGCTGAGCTGAAGATAAAATACATCTCAGGGAGAGAGAACCAACTGCATAGGGTTCTATTTGGTGTGTGCTGAGACCTAACAGGAGCCACATCCAGGGAAGTGGCTGCACGAGCAGAACTTAGGTCTAACAGAGCCTTAGAGGTCAAGGTAAAACCACAGATTGTTTCAAGTGCATGTGGGAGGCACTGATGGGCAATGATGTGATCTGATTTGTCATATTAAAAAATGACTGCTCTGTGAAAACCAGATTAGAGAGGTGCAGAGTGAAGCAGAGAACCTAGTAGGAGATTTACGTTGTCCAGGAAGACAAGACAGCCATGCCGTGTGGCGGCAGAAAGGGCATAATGAGAGTTGGTGAATCGGTTTGTGTTGAACGGCTCTGGAAGACTAGGGACAGGGAACAGGTAAGGATGGCTGGTGGAAGCCATCTGCTGACAGGGATGGAGAAAGGATTGGGGAGTTTATGTCCAAAGTGCTGCTTTGAACATGTTCAATTGAAAATGCCTGTTAAGTTCATAATCAAATAGACAAGTCCAGAATCTGACGCAAGTCCTGGAGGTAAATCTTTGGAAGTTTTTAGCAGCATGTAAGTCATCTTTAGGAAAATAAATGGGGAAGGAAAGACTCAATTTTGAAAGTAAGATATAAAATCTAAATAACTCAGTCCTTTGAGGGAGCGTTAAATCAGTGATGAAGTCAGAGGAATGGATCATGAGATGAATGGAATTCAGGCACTCAGGAGTAAAGAGCTGTGCCCGCAGGTAAGGACAGCGGGACCTTTGGATGTGACAATACTGAGGTCATTGATCTCAGTGAGCAGTTTCAGAGAGACACAGCATGGCTGGGGTTAAAAAATAAAGTGAAAGGTGAGGACAAGAAGAACCGCATGTGCAGACAACACTCTCAAAGACAATTCCATAGGATGAGTAATCACTAAGGAATCCTCACCTGTGACTGTAGTGCTGCGACTCCCTATTGGTGAGTCTGATTGCAGCTCCTCCAAAGTTTCCTGGCTGCAGAGTCAAATCACCACCTCAAGATTGGCTCTCAACCTGTGGACTCCCCCCACCCAGCTCCTCATTTGGATTTTGTGATTACAGTGTCACCAGACACACATTGAGAACCCTCCTTCCAGATCACTGGCAAGCTGACAGCACCACACAGAGAACCTCCCACATGTCTGAGTCCTACCCTGGCTTTACCATCACTGGCGTTCTCCTACCATGAGGCAACCTCTTAAATACCCTGTGTAGATGCCACTGCTTAAAATAGTTTCAAAGAAAAAAAAAAAACACTCCCTGTGTGATTAGAGTAAGATTCATAGGACATCTTTGTGGCCAAGAACAACCTTCATGTTTGGTGGAGTAGGAAGATCTGAAACGGACATCCTTGCATGTGCTGGTGACTTGGGTTTTCCTAGTAATGGTGGTCATTACCCAGCGTGGTCTTGTTTTCATTCGACAGTTGGGCATATGCTTTGAGTGCCCATACAGCTGGGTATAAGAAAGGAAGGGGTTATGTGGTTCTGGGTATTCCAGAAAAGATTTATGAAAGCATTATTATACAGGTAAATGGAATGCATAATGTTTAATTTTTACTTTCTCATCTGTGTGAGCCTTAGAAAGTGCTCATTTGGCCTTATCTGAACAAACCATATACATTCTTCCTTAACTGAAGCCCAAACAAATTCGAATTAGAAACTAGAAGGAACAGAACATGACGGTGTATGTTCCAAAGTAATATGACATGGTGCCACCATGCATGAAGCAGCTTCACTGTCAACTCAGGCAGATGGATGAAGGGAGTTCCAGAGTCCTCAATGGGTTTTTCAAGCTTTAGTGCTCACTCAGGGAACCAGGTACACAAGCAGGGAGGCTGGCATGCAAGGAGGCAGGCATGGACTGGGGCAGGGGGCATCCCAGCCCTCTTGAATCTTTACCATCTTTCTCTGGCCCTTTGCCGACATTCTCTGTGATCTATCCTCTTCTGTAGTCACACTGCTCGTCCTCCTGCTCCCGCTGCCACTGCTTTTATCCCCACCTCTATGCTCAGGTTCAAGCACCCATAGTCCAGGTGTCCACAATCAGGCACCCATGTCCTGCGCCCACGCTACCATGTGCCTTCTCCAGTAGCATGATAAGGCCACAGGTGATAGCCTCAGAGGCTAGTAGCACAAAAAGCCTTATTAATTCATTTATCCTACATATGGATTAATGGACTTAAGTCCAAATCTTTTTCCAGATCATCCTTTAAGGTTCTGAGGAAGGCTGTAGAATTCAGGAAAATATGCCTTTGCCTGAAATTGTGCATGTAAATTCGAGACCACAGAAGTCATCTGAAGACTCAGGTGAAGAACACTTCTATTTTATTGAAGTTTCCCAAATTTGCCTTATAATAATCATCTGGTTCTCAATATCAATTCTAAATCCAAACCTGAATCAAAATCCAGGGAAAACACATGGTACTATTACTCTAAACATGCTATCTGCTACAAACACAAGAGACAAATACAAGCCATGTGCAATTTTCTAGCAGTCATATCAATTGTTATTAAAAACAGAAATTAACTTTAGCCCAATGTATCCAAATTTCATAACATGTAAAAATGTAAAAAATCACTGATTTTCATATTTTCTTTTCCATTGTCATCATCTTCCATGTCTTTACATTATTGTCCTCAAATTTGTGTCTATTTTACACTTGACCAGTGTAGGGGGATCAGTCCCAGGCTGGGCAGGTTCACTATTGATTTGGGCAAATGGAAAATGAGTCTTAGAGCCTATGCAGATCTGACAGGCCTTTAATGCTGCAGCAGGGAACCTGGTACACAGTCAGACCAGCAGACAGGGAGGCAGGCAGCAACCAAATCTCCCAGCCTCCTAGCCCTACCCTCCCGTGTGCAATCTCCACACTCAGGCTTCTCACTACTCAACTCAGGTGTCTGTATTTATATATGTGCACACGCCATGCTCTCAGGCTTCTGGGCTCCGGTGTCCATAATCATGGGTGTCCTGTGCCTTTATTCCCAAGTGCCTTTTGCAAAAACACATTATCACACGTGGAGATTGGGGGAGCAGGGCCAAAAAAAGCCTGATTTCACTCATTTTCCTTACAACCAGCCACATTTCACATGTGGCTACCCATGGTCAAAGGCTTCCATCTTAGCAAGTCTAGAGTTGCTACTTCACAGTATTTAGTGTTTGTGTTGATCCAGGTGCTCAACAGGCCTGCTTGGCTGTGTTCTGCATGCTTCTGAGGTATGACATGTTTACTGCAGGCATCTGCCTCACTCAAGAACAGGTAAAGTAGCCCATATTTTAGGTTTGAAGTTTGGCCTCATCTTTTTATAATAACATCCTAGTTTTACTGTGTGGTTTGTAGACAGTTTTATCCCACCTCCCTTCCTGAGACTTAGCTCCCAGCTCCGGCTCCCCCGTTGCCCCAGTTGCAATTAGGGAGGGTCTGTGAGAGCCTCTCCTGTCTCCTGGGTTGTCCAGAAAGTTCCCTCTGGTTCCCCAGGGTCTGGGTGCTGAGGTGGTAAGCCCTGTGTTTTGAGCTGGGCAGGGAGTTCTACACCCTTCTGTGGACTGGTTGGGTTGCTGATGTAACTGGGAATGAGGAATGGTATTGTTCTAAGTAGGTTTTTATTTGTTGTGAAGAGTTCATGGTGACTTTTTAAATTCTCAATCTCTTTCTTCTCTTTGCATTATTAATCAGCTCAAAAACAAAAGATAAAAGAATCCAAACAAAAAAGCCCTTCCTTGTTCTTTTTAGGCAAAGGGAAGAAAAAAATCTTGCCTGCTCTTCTAACTTCTCCTCAGCTGACAAGTCTGCCTAGAAGGCTGAGGGTGGAAAGGGAGCCACCTCCCAAAGACACCATTCTCACCACTGCTAGAAAATGGTGCCACTATTGATTCCAGTAAGAAATACCACCAGAGCTGAGATTTCTTGATGGCTGCTGGGCCCAGGAGAAAGCTATATTCTTCAACAAGTGGGAGATACTTCCTGGGGTTCTGCAGTATGCCTGGCTCCTGTGGGAGGAGGTTCACTGAAGAATGATGAGTGTTCAACATGAAGCTGGCTGTTAAGCTTCACTTAAACAACTTTCCTCCTCTATCACTCACAGAAGCAGGTCTGGATTTTTGTGTTGTAATTCATTTATTCATTAATCAATTTGGAAAGCCTGACTTGCACTTACAGTAACTGAAGGCAAACGTGAAAAGTGAGATATGTGAAAAGTCAGGAAAGGAGCATCTGAGAGTCCTCCACCCCAGGCCCTCCCACACCCATCGTACTGGAAGAACAGCGGAGACTCCATCTCACATACTTTACAAAAAGTATACAAACATATAAACATTTCAAGCAATGCAAAAGTAACATAGAAAATGAAAGCTTTCCATCATCCCTTTTCTGTAAGTTAATCTTTGAGTTTGGTGCTCAGCGTTCTCCTGTTGTTAGAATCGAATAAGCTCTTAATTTAGATTTGTAGTTATTCTTGCAAAAATCACATTCACTAGAACTCACCCTTTTCACTTGACAAAGACCTCTAAAATGAGAACAATTCCACTCCCTCTACCACTATCCACCTTGTTTTTGTTTCTCCACAAGGTGAGATCTTGCTGATTTTAACAAGTAAAGCCTTGTCCAAGGAAGGCCAGTAAGACCAGAAGCTTCTGTTCTGGAGTCCTCAGGTGGTTCAGGAGATGCTCAGGATTCTTGGGAGAAGCCTACATTGTGGTTTTGTGGTCAGACCCCACTCCTTACTGAGCACCTGAATGCCCACTACATAAAGGAACTTCTAGATTGACTCAGTTTCCCTACCTGGAAGACCAGAAACAGCTTCCTGTCTTGTGACACATACAGGGTCTCTGTGCCTTCATCATTATAGGAAGCAGGCTCAAGCAGGCCTGTAAGATGTAGTGGTGCGGTGGTGGTCTAACAGTGCAAGTAGAGTCTCATGTCTACTAATTTCCTTTTCCTAGTATTGCCTTTTGACTTGGTAAGTTAAAACTTCCTCCCCTCTGCCACCACCTCTAATGCAGCTGAGTCACTGCCACTATCATCAAGAGTTACTCATGGCCTGTTTGTCTCTCCTTGATATAGTGAGAAGAAGTTGAAGATCAAAGTTCAAGAATTGGTCAGTGCCTTGGAAAGACTCACCAAGAGCAGTGAAATACGACACCAACAATCGGCAGAGTTTGTTAATGACTTGAAGAGAGCCAACAGGTACAAGCTGTTTGAGGGTGGTACTGGGACTCACACACCAGCAAGGATGTTTTCATGTTTCCTGGGAACCAACTCTAGAGAGTAGAGTCCTCACCTGCCCCCTTTAGGGCCTGGTCATTCCTAGGACATGATTTCCAAGTGTATTCCAGACACTTAAATACTCAGTGGGTAAGGTAAGTCCTTGGACCTACCTTATTTGAGAAATGCAGCACACCGTGGTACTTTCAAACTTCATATAGTGTTAGTGATGGTTCTGAGAAGTCATAATACAAAAAGAATCTGTGTAAGCCAATATTTTCCTAACAAAATTGGCCAGAGCACATTTTACTTGAACATTTAATATCCAATGGAGCACTTTAGGAAGCACTGTTCTGAAAGTTTCAAACTTTTCAGATTCAGAACTCCTTTACACTCAACAAAAATTGAGGATTTTATACTAAAACACAATCTTTTTAAAGTTTTTATTTACAAAATAAATTTACTACATATAATACAAATGACTTTTATTAAAAATAACTTCTAAACATAATTAGAAGAGTGGCACGGTTTATACAATTCTGTAAATCATGTCTGATTTAATTGGCAGCTAGATTCTCACATCTGCTTCTATAGGCATATATTGTTTTGAAATATAGTTGTAAAACCCAGTATCACACATCTGTAGTTACAAGAAAAAGGATGACTTCAGGTTCTTACTCAAGAGGCTGCATGACCTGCTTTTAGAGTGGTGTTCACTGGATCTGATTATCCAGGGGACAGGACAGGATACTAGTTAGGATGAATCTTCATTCTCATTTCCCTCTATTCCCAAAAAGCAACCTGGTGGCTGCCTATGAGAAAGCCAAGAAGAAGCATCAAAACAAACTGAAGAAACTGGAGTCTCAGATGATGGCCATGGTGGAGAGACATGAGACCCAAGTAAGGATGCTCAAGCAAAGAATAGCTCTGCTGGAGGAGGAGAACTCAAGGCCACATACCAATGAGACATCACTTTAACTGGCACTTGGCACCAAAGTTCTGCCCATGGAAGCTAAGCTACAATAGGTCACCAGGGAGAGGGTCAGGGGATGGAGGACCTATGGGGAGATTAAGCAGGGACCTTAGTGGGTAGGTCAGCCCTTAGAGTGCCATGATTCAACCCCAGGGGAAGGGATGCTGTGTGGGCTGTAGGTAGAGCTCCTGCTACAGAGCTGTGGCCGACTGTGCACCACCTTCAGCAGACCCTGCTTCTGCTTCCAGCACTGGCTTTGTGCCTTTCCCTCCTTTTCTGCTCTGGAGGTGGTACTTCAGTGGTGTCCCAGGCATTTCTTTTTTAAAAATTTTCCGTTCTTCTCTTTTTGGTAGACAAAGACCTTCTCTCTGGCACCTTCAATTTCTCCTCTTTCCTTCTACATGGGAAAACTGACACACAAAAGGGTGTGTCTTCAGCATAGAGAACTGTTGCTCATTGCAACAGACTTTTTGGTTTTCAAACACCAAGGCTCAGTAAGATTCAGGCGATCCATAAGAGGGATGGAGTTTATAGAATGGTGCATGGGTTACTTTCAGTCCCAGATATTGTACCTACAGTAGAGCACCCGAGCTGTGCCTGAACAGGTCTGTAGGAGGAATAAAAACTTTTCACTGCTCTTATGGACCCAGTGGACCCTCATTAGCAACTAGGTCTTCGCATGGAGAGAATCCTGTTGGTGGCACATATAGTGGAACTAAACTTCAAGAGCAGGCAAGTACTTAACTCAGAATACACAACTGCTGTTCTGTGGGAATCACAGCCCATTCATGAGAGGACATATGTAGCTCTGGACCTGCCTCTTTCTCTAACAGCAAGAGGCTACATGGTCAGGCAGTGAGTAGATCTCAATATTTTTCAGACCAGTCCTACCTATTTGAAAGATTGTTACTGAATCAATTCAAGAAGTGATTCTGACGACATAAAGGGCAGGGAGTGAGGGCATGGGTGAGGCCCCCTCTACTCCCCAGACATTTTAGTTCACATATGGTGCCTAAAGTGGTTAGATTTTAATCAGAATGCTGAGAACATTAGCCAGGACCAATGTTCCTAATTCTTTCAAGGTCTCCACCTTAAATGCATTACTCCTTTTTACTGTAACTTTCCCTGTTTTACCCCTTCACTTTCTTACAAGTCTTCTGTGGGCACCCTACACTGATATATTTTAAAGGCCCACTTGACATTTTATTCTGTAGCGCCTGCAGATCCGCCCAGTCAACATGAGAAATATGTTCAGTTTTATCACCAGCTTTATGATCGCATTAGCATTCCCCTTCAAAAAACATGACCCATTCATTCCAGCTTTGTGTTGTGTAAGGACATACCCCACCACCTGGGAGGGCAGAACAGTTCTGTCCTCAAATCCACCACTCTTCTTTCTCAGGCCAGTAATGAGACAAGCCCACACCAAGAGGAAGCTAGGAGTGGCGTTAGGTGCTTCAATCACTGTGAAAGTGCCCACTGGCTCTGTTCTGTTTGAATCTTATCATATATTTCAAGTTGGTACTTGTAGGTAATTTATGTCAATCAATTTTTATTCTTTGGCTAGTTTCATTTTGTCACCAAAAAAAGTAGTTTTGGCTGAGATGTGCAAAAAAATGACTTGAAAAAATTATGGTTTTCTCCATTCTCCTGCTTGTCTGGTTAATGTTTTCCTGAGCAAGCTGGGATATACAGGGGGTGGAAACGCGTTACGGCTATCCTTGTGACTAAATAGGCATCAAATAGACAGTTTTCATTTTACCAACACCGACAAGTGGAGCTGACACAGGAATAAAAAATCTGATCTGCTAGCTTCTACCATTCTTGCCCCACATTGAAACAAGGAACCCAACCCACCCTGATGTAGCTCCCAGACCCAGGTCTTGGTTCCTACACTACAGAACCCAGTATTACTGATTCTACCTGGCCTCATTCTGAGTTTCTATATCAACTTAATACTTTTAAATATGTGGTGATTGGGTGAAAACTTGCCCTGGCAAAAATTGTTACTTTCATAAATGTATAGAATAAAAAAATGTATTAAATAGTTGATTTCCTTTTCTTGTATTTTTCAAATATTCTTTAAGACACATTAAGGTGAACCAATAGCCACTTGGTTATGCTAATCGTGGGACTAAAACTACTGATTGAATAACTGCAGTACCTGGATACTTTTCCTCTTAAATCACCTGAATTTTTCTTTAAATAGGAGCTGGTTTATAGTAAAATCTCCGTCTAGGATAAACAATGATCTTGATTTTAACTTACATGAAGTTAATACATCTAGACTTCCATATTCTTCAGTTTTCTTCCGGTGTCCTCAGTGATTACCCCTTCAGGGAGTACTGTCTTTATTTACAGTTAAGTCTTTGACCCATATGCAAGGAAAAAGAACCCATTTCACAGGACCCTTGGAGTTTATTTCCCATTGCTGAATTGAGGTACAAAACCACAGGCAAGAGACTTCTGTCTGTAGCTGCAGTGCCATCAATACCGGCTAGCAGCTGGATATGAGGCTTTCGACAAAATCCATGTGCACCAGCTACGAAGCAGTAAATTCCTTTTTTGAGACTTATACCAAAGGTTATTTAAATACCTTTATACCTTATATGGTCAGACAGATTAGCAGTCAATGCAGGTTAATTACTATTTCATACTCAGTCTCATCTGTTCTATCATATCTGGACTCTGAAGTTAATACCCATGTTGTTAAACATAACTGCTTAATTGTCCTTCTGGTGAAGGAACTTTACCACCTTCCTCTGAGCCTGTAGCAATACTTTACAGGGACATCAGAGAACTCTAAATTGGAACCTTCAAGTTCTACCACTCAGAAAAGGCAGACCAAATCACAGCATATTTTTGTGCTGTTTTGTTAAAACTGTCAGGATGAAACTAATAACTATCCTAAATAAAACTTGAAACAATTTGAACCGCCACAGTGCCTGATACCTTCTACAGATGCTTTCTATGGCCCACAAGTTATCTGCAATTGCTTTTTAATTCTATCAATTGTCTTTAACTCAAAGTTCTCAAAAGTTTGGTGTGCCCTGCTCTTGTTTTAAGTGATGAAAAAGACATCAAAGAACACACCCGAATGTTTATTCACAGCTTCTCAAAGTCATAACATTACAACAAAGCTTTAAAACATTTGCAAATGCCTGAGAGTATGTCTCATCCTGTCTACAAATGAAACTAAAGTGAAAAGATTATTTTAGTAATACTAAACAGCTATAGGTAGTGTTTAGAGGTCAAAAGGAGAATAAATCTATGAAGTATCTACATTTAATTTAATTAGGGTGCAGTCAGGATTGCTAAGGTTCCCCCCTCCCACCCTTGGGGAAGAAAGTAGACAGACTGGTTGAACACTTCAAAAAACCTGGAAAACAGCAATTTATGAAATTTTTTTCCATCCAAGAAATACAAATCACCACCTTTCAAAAAAGCCTGCAAACTCTCTAGGGCTTAGAAGGTGGGTGCTCCTTTGCAGAAGGTGAATCTATTAGAAACAAAAATTATTCTTTTGCTGCACACACAGTTCTTATTGAACTTTATCCAAAGCCTGTTCTAGTTCAATGAAAATTTGTTTATACAGGCCAGTGCTGAACCCTGGCCTTCTGATGGTTTTTCAAACAAGTGAATCTCCTAACTATATTTGTAATCATTTACAGAGTGACATCTGCCTTAGGCTGCCAATCACTAACTTTTTAGAAGCAGAAACAGAATTACCGATTAATGTAATGCTGACTACTGTCACCACAGCTTCACTGAGCATCCAGTAGCTGTTAAATACTAACAAATGGAAAAGGTTACAAGGTGAACAGCACTATTCATGCATTATTTTGCTCAGTTCCTGTGTAGAGGAAGATAATTTCACAGACAACTGTTATATTTTTGTTAAATTATACTGGATGAATTTCTATCACACTCTGAAACTTTGCATGGGACCAAGACATCATTCTGTCTCAGTAACATCAACTGCTTGGCTATGATAACAATATCCAAGACTAGTAGTACTTGATTTTTCCACTGTCAGAGTCACCGCCTATCACTTATCTGCTAAACATTTGAAATATTTGCTCTGCAAAACGGAGCAAGCTACATACAAAATCCCCCTCACTCACACTAATGGCCTTAGTTGTTCTTGCTCGTTTACTTTTGCACTTCTTTGCAAATCAAATCCATGTACAGAAAAAAATGTTCTGTTTGTAGAACTCATTGTATTCACTTATAGTGCTTAATCAGAACTGCCAAGTAAAGGAGAACCCCTAATCTACTTTTGTTGGAACCTAATGCAAAGGTAATCATACATGTTCATGCTTTTCTATCTAATCAGGTTTCAAACATGTCAAGACCTATATTCACTTCACGTGAGGTTTAGGTTTCCTATTATTTAAATATGCGTCACTTTTAAATCTGTTGAGTGATTAGAATCTGCTTGAATGTACAGTTATTAAAGCACACGTGACTATGTGTTTGCATTTGTCAGTATTGTCCTACTGTTTATATTGAAAGTCTCACTTTGTAATTGCTACTTAACACTGTACTATACCTTGTAATTTTTTATTCTCCATTTGTATGCTTTAAATGGTTTCAGATGCCGTTAGTTTCTGTAAAATAGCCACTTTGTGTTGTTTGATATAAAACTGTTTAAAAAGAACTCCATTTATTTATACAGAGACATTTATAGTATTTTACATTCTTATATTCTGAATAAACATTTCTAATTCCATAATACAGCTAGTAAGTGTATTATTAGCTAAAGGGTCCGTCTGTCCTTCTGTTACAGATTCCAGAGGGTCTCAGTCTGGTTTCCACCATTAATTCTCCACAAATTTGAAAGAGCTAGTATTAACGAGGAACGTTTATTGTGAATCACACAATAGCAAAAGGACTGCAATTGCCTTCAGCCACACTGTGGCCCTACGAAATGAGGGTTCTGGTTTTACAGAGGTGGTAGAAAGCACTGTCAAGAGTATTTTAAGCTGAGCTACACTGGGGGCAAGCATAGATGACTCCTATGTCCTATGTCTCATTAGCATCTTAAGTCTCCAGCCAATGTTATGTGTTTTAGCATACTAATGAATCCTTAGTGACTTCTAGGTCAGGTCTTCTGCCATCTGCCTCTCCATAGCCATCAGGTCTCAGCTGGTTCTGAAGTCATTGCCTGAAAGTCTCTGCAAAGTCTCTGCAGGGTCAAGGGTGTGTTTCTCACTGGTAACTGGCTGGCCAGGTTTTACAGAATTCCTGGAGCCTGGAGGTTTAATCACAGGAAGGTTAGCCAAGCAAGGTCTAGGTCCAAGGCTTCCTCTAACAAGCACTATTTGTCTTACAAGTAAGTATCAAATCTGTGATGTTTCACATCACATTTAATCAAGAGCCCCAGTCAAAGCAGAGTAACTGACTAGATATAAGACTAGTATAAAACAGCCAATAGTAAAAGAAACCTCATCTAGTTCCCATTTCTACATTGTGGCTTATAAGAAAAATATATTATCACAATGTTTCTCACATTACTGGCCTTCCTTCACAATTCCTAGCTCACATCTCCCAAAAATCTTAAGAATTCCCTATATGTTGAGATAAAAGTATCTTTTGTTGTATTTATAGAGTGGCTTTAGTGAAAACACCCAAAGGGGGCTGCTGTCAGGGAAATCAATATGAATAGACACCACAGGACTTTCAGTTCCATCCAGTGTTTCTTGAAGGGGAGTAGCACTAGAAATTGAATTCAACTGTCAATGGCCCATGAGTTAATCAATCACACCTAATTACTGAAGCCTCCATAAAAGCTCCAAAGCGTCCACAATGGTGAACAATGGAGCAAAGTGGCAGTCTGGATAGCCCTTTCCCCATCATTTGCCCTATGCCTCTTCTTGAGATAGATCCTTTGATCTACTAAATAAACAATCTCCTAAATTCTAACTGCAGCAAGTAAATTCAACCTGGGGGAAGGGTGTTTTTGAGAACCTCTAATTTACAGCAAGTCAGTCAGAAGAAGCACAGGTGTTACAAGCACTGACAGAGTGGGTCCTTTGCCCTCCAGGGAAACCACAGAGCATTTGGTATAGCTGAACCAGAGAAGGCTTTACTAGAAACTCATGCATGACACAACCAGTCCTGCAAAAAAGAATTTAACCTGGTTCCTCCAAGGGAGTTAGGAGGAGATATTTAAAGGGAAGTCCATGAGGTGGGGCAGAGACCAGCCTCATAGCTTGTTCTGGGTTTGGTATGTACAACTGTGCATGCATACAGGCTCTCCATCTTCTCCCTACAGGGAATTTTGAGATAAATTGTTGGAGGAACTGTATGTGCTGAATGAACTACACCCACTGATGTCTTACAGACTCTACCCCCACCTCTATGCCAAAGAGACCTCAGGTGCCAAGGACTATAACTCCCATTATGCCATGAATCTGCCATGACTCTTGAATTCCTGAAGGGTGTGAGGGTATGCTGGGAACTAAGGGTGGAGCTAAACAGCCTAAACAGCCATGTTGGCATGAACACCCAGGCGTATGTACTCGCTTGCCTTTTCTGCTTTCAGCTTGCACCCGGGGTCTCAGCCCAGAGTAGAATCAGGAATTGGAAGTATAAGGAATTCATATATCCAAAAGGATGGCAGGCAACTTTGCAATACATATGTTAAAAAAAAACCCAAACAGCATAATGTCACTTCCACTGTGGAAGCAATATTGTGAATTTAATGGCTTGAAAGTCAACCACCAGCCTCAGGTGTTCCCAAACCCCCACAGCCAGCCTGCTATTCACACAGACAGGGAAAACTACAGATACTGTAGCACCACCAGGTAAACAGCCAGAAGAGGGAAGGAGGCCCATAGGCCCATACCCAACAGCAGCCCCACATACAGAAAGCACAAATCCAGAGGCAAACAATGGGAAGAAAGAAAAATACAAATACACAAACCCTCGCGGAACAATACACCAAACAAAGAAAATAAACCTTCAGAACTCAAAAACACTGACATAGAAGGACTTTTCTTCTTGTCATGTAAAGAATACAAAGCTGGGCCTCCCTGGTGGCGCAGCGGTTAAGCGCTGCGCTGTGGAGCTGTCAGCAGTGGTAACGTGAGTTCTACACACGGCCAGGGAGATTCCCACAAGGCACGGCAGACCTCTCCTGCCTCGTCCGCTGCTCCCCTCAGCAGTGTATTTCTGATCTGCCTGTTCTGCTCCCCGCTCTCTGGTGAGCCTTCTCGCCAGTCCATGCCTCTGGCCTGTACCCCAGCTTAAATAAATAAATCTTAAAAAATAAAAAAATTAAAAATTAAAAAAAAAAAATACAAAATTGCCATATTAAGAAAGTCAAAGAATTTGAATAACAGGAGCAAAACTCAAAAAAAAAAAAAAAACAGATCAAAGATGTATGAAAAGATGGAGAAAAAGAATGCTATGAGAAACAGAATCAACCAACAGAAGATTGAAATTGAAACTTCTTTTGTTTTCATAGAAGAGCTAGAGTATAGGCCAGAGGTGCAGAAGGTGAGAGGATTCACCAGAGTGGGGAACAGAACAGGTGGATTTACTGAAATACACTGCTAAGGAGAGCAGCCAGGGAGACAAGAGAGCTCTGCTGCTCCCAGGCCAGGGATTGAACTCAAGCTGTGGTGGTTAACAGCGCTGAGACTTAACACTGAGGGCACCACGGAGGCCTGGAATCGAGACTTTTAATCAGAAAAACTGCAGGATGCAAAAAAGGAGGTAGAAATTGTGGGGAGAAAAAACATGGAAATAGATGATATGGAATAACGGTATCAATAATCTCTAAGGTGCCGACAAGAACAAAACCAAGACAGAAAAAGAGAGATGCAAAAAAAGAGATGAAGAAAAATTTGAGAACTATTTGACACCATGATGAAAGGAAATATAAGAATCATGGGAACCCCTGAAGGAGAAGTGAGAAAGAAGGGAACATGGAAATAATTGAAGAAAACATCTCAAACTTGAAGAGAAATGAAAATACACATACAAGAAGCTAAACAGATGCCAAACTACCATAATGAAAATAAATCTAGAGCAATAAACATAGTAGCAAAGCTTCCAAGAATCCAAGACAAAGCATTGACAAGGGTGAAGAAACTGAAAAGCTGTAAAGGAACACCAATTAGGCTAACATAAGATTTCTATGAAGAAACACTACTGGCTAAAAGAGAATGGACTGACATATTCAAAAAATGCCAAGACAAAAAAAAAAAAAAAGAAAAGAAAAAAAGCCAGCCAAGAATATTATATCCTGCAAAGCTCTCCTCCCTGAATGTGGGAAAAATAAGGACCTTCTCAGACAAAATCTAGAACTCGCTACTACTAAACCCTTACTCCAAGAAATATTACAAGGAGTTAGGATTCCTCCTAACCAAGAAAGGAATGAACACAAAGAACTGAACAAGGAATTAAATAGAAAACACAAACTAAGAACATAATGGCAATAACAGACTTCCACATATCAATAATAACCCTAATGTTAAGACTAACCAATAAAAGACAAAGACTACCGTATGCTGGATTAGGAAACAGAATCCAATGTCTGCTGTCACCAGGAAACACATCTAAGTTTCAAAGATAAAGATCGAAAGCAATTCTATAAGCAAATGGCACCCAACATAAGGCAGAGGCAGTCATACTTCTATCAGATTAAAAAGATATGCAGCTAAAAAGGTAAAAAGAGACATGGATAGACACTGTATAATGACCAAGGAGATAATACATCAGGAATACATAACACTCATCAATATATACTCACCAAATGAAGGTGCATCAAAATACATTAGACAACTACTATCATCTCAATAAACAGGTATCACAGAAAACAAATCCATGGTAGGAGACTACAATATCCCATTTTCACCAATGAACAGATCAATGAGACAGAGAACACAATAGCCCTCAACAAAGATAAAGACAATTTAAGAATTTGTCTGTCTCCTCTAGATACTTGAACTTGTTTGCATATAAATGTTCATAGTAATCTCTAGTTATCCTCTGGATTTCTGCTGTATCTGTTGTATTTGGAAGGACGGTCACATCCTCCAAAAACTGAATATACATTTTTCTCAAGGGCGCATGAGTCATACTCCAGGACTAACCACATTCTGGGTCAGAAGGCAAATACAACAAGTACATAAAGACTGAAATCATAGCAAGTATTGAAATAGGGGCAGTCAGGGCAAAAGGCTTTAGAATAGGATGGAATGGCCACCCACCTGCCTGGGCTCAAAGAAAAGAGTTGCCAAAAAGCCCCAAAAGGCCAAAAACCAAAACCAAGGGCTATAGCATACAGTACCCACACAACAGGGGCCTATGGGCTATAACCTAACAAAGGACAGTGCCTGATAGGCTAGGTCACTCTGTCTGTGGGTTCTCACCTGCATGCACAATTGCAAAGAGAACTCAGGATCCAGGAACAACCACCACGGGGTTTATTTTACAAACAAGGGAAGCAAAAAGCTTACTGTAACCACTAGTGCCTGCTTATCTCACCCAGATAGTATCAAGTGATGGTTGCCACTGGTTACCAGGGGTGCTGGAGAGCACTGGCCAGTAGTGATGGTCACTAGCCCCCAGAGGTGATGTCAGTGACACAAAGTGCTAAGAGTTCTTTGTGAGTTGTTGAGTTATACCAACAACAAACAGCTCTTTGAGACACCAGGCCCAGGGCCGCTGGCTCAGGCATTACCAGAGACAGGATGGGAGGCGTCTGAGAGAAGTCTTCAGCTTTTCTTCCCTCCTTGAAGGCTGGATGCTGGATGCTTCTTTGCTTCTTTCTTCAGAGACCAGGAACCGAGTCTTCCCTTCTTTCTTTGGGGGCTGGACCTGTCTTGTTTCTTTCTTTGGAGGCTGGACCTGTCTTGTTTCTTTCTTTGGAGGCTGGAACCGTCTGTCCTTAGCAACTTCTGACCATGGCTTATATCCTTTTTCAGGGTGCCATACCCACAAGTTTGACTGGACCATTTTCATTCCTGTGGCTGACTGGCCCATTTAGCACCAATCAGCTCATAGCCTGCACCTAACTGGCCCATTCTATGACCCAGGAAGTTCACGGTTGCATAAAAAGGCTCTGAGAAGTAACTGCCAAAACTGACAAAAAGACAGTTACTGGGCTCTGAGGAGCAACTACCACAACTGACTTGTGGTGAGAGACAGCAGGGTGAGAGATCACCACTGCTGCTGTCAGCTCCCACCACTGAAGTGGCTGGGTTCAGATAACAATATATTCTCTGATCATAAAGGTATCAAACCAGAAATCAACTACAAAAAGAAAACAAGAAGATCCCCCATTACATGGAGACTGAACAACACACTACCGAAAAACCACTAGATTAATGAGAAAATGAAGAAATCAAAAAATACCTTGAGACAAGTTGACAATGATGACACAACATTCTAGAATATATGGAGCAGCACAAAAGCAAGTACAAAGAGGGAAATATATAACAATAAAGGCCCAAGTGAGGAAACAAGAAAGAACCCAAATAATTTAATCCATCTAAAACAATAAAAAAAAAAGCTCTAAGGCCAAGAGAAAAAATAAAAATAAGAAAATAATTCAGAAATAAGTGAAATGGACTAAAAAAGCAGTCCAATAGAATAATGAAACCTAGAATTTTGAAAAATCAAACAAACCTCTAGCTAGACTCACAAAAAAAAGTGGTAGAAAATTCAAATAAATAAGATAAATACAAGAGGAGAAATTACAACAGATACAGCAGAAATCCAGAGGATAGCTAGAGATTACTATGAACATTTATATGCAAACAAGTTCAAGTATCTAGAGGAGACAGACAAATTCTTAAAATTTATACAATCACCCAAGGGTGAATAAAGAAGAAGTGAAAAACTTGAACAAACCAATTATAAGCAAGGAAGATGAAACAGTAATCAAAGCACTTTCAAAAAACAAAAGCTTAGGACCAGATGGTTTCACAAACAGGTCATACCAAAAGTTCAAAGATGAACTAGTATCTATCCCACTAAAACTGTTTCCAAAAATTGAGAAAAAAGGGATACTATCCAATACACGTTATGAGGCCAAAATCAAATACCAAATACCAAAACCTAAAAAAGACAACACAACAATAGAAAACTGCAGGCCAATCACCCTAATGAACACATGCTAAAATTCTCAATAAAATCTTAGCAAACAAATTCCATCCATGCATCAAAAAGAGCTTAGCCAAAAGGCTAAGAAGATTATACAAAAAGATTATACACCATGACCAAGTGGGGTTTATTCTAGAGACACAAGGATTGTTTAAAATCTTGAAAAATCAGTCAAATCACATTGACAATAAGAAAAATATAAGCCATGTGATCACAACCAATAGATGTCGAGAATTTATCTGAAAAAGTTCAACATCCATTTATAATGAAGACGCTCATAAAACTTGGGATAAAAGCCAAACCCACAGCTGACTTCATTCTCAATGGTAAAAAACTGAAAGGCTTTCCACTAAGATCTAGAACAAGACAATGATGTTCTCTCATCATTGCTTTTTGAAATAATACTGGCAGTTCTAGCTAGAGCAGTCAGGGAAGGGAAAGGCAGAAAAGAATCCAAATTGGGAAAGAAGTAATAAAGTTATCATTTGTAGATGATATAATATATAGAGAGAACCCTCAAGACTCCACACAAAAACTAATTAAAACAATAAACCAGTTAAGTAGTAGGACACAAAATCAATACAAAAAAAATCAGTAGCAAACAATCTAAAAAGGAGAAATTAAGAAAATCACCCAATTTACAACTGCTTCAAAAGAAATGAAATACCTGGGAATAAACCTAACAAAGGAGGTGAAAGACCCATACAAAGAAAATTACAAAACATCAAAAGATATAAAAGATGACACAAATTAATGGACATTCTCTGCTCTCGGATCAGAGAAATAAACGTCGTCAAAATGGCCATCCTACCCAAAGCAATTTACAGATTTGATGCAATTCCAATAAAAATCTCAATGGCATTCTTCAAATAAATCACTGAAATTCACATGGAATTACAATAAAACCTCATATAGCCAAGCTCTCCTGACTAAAAAGGGGAAGAATGAAGGAATTAAACTCCCAGACTTCAAACTATACTACAAAACCGTAATAAAAACAGCATGGTACTAGAACAAAGACAGACACACAGAACATTGGAATCTAATTAAAAGTCCAGAAATGAAGCCACACATACAGAGTCAACTAATCTACGACAAAAGCGCAAAGAATGTACACTGGAACAAGGAAAATCTTTTCAATAAATGGTGCTGGGAAAATGGACTGCACATGCAAAAGAATGAAACTAGACTATGATCTCACACCATACACAAAAATCAGTTCAGAATGGATAAAAGACTTGGATCTAAGATCTGAAATCATAAATTACGTGAAGAAAAGATAGGCAAAACACTCCATGACATAAATGTCAGAATCACCTTTGAGGGTTCATCTCCAGAAGCAAGGGAAACAAAGAAGATATAAACAGCTGGGACTTCATCAAACTAAAAAGCATAAGAGACAGCAACCAAAATCAAGAGACACCCTACTAAATGGAAGAAAATATTTACAGACCATACAACTGATAAGGGACTGATATCAAAAATCTACAAAGAGATTACACAAGTCAACAACAACAAAACAATCCAGTCAAAAAATGGGCAAAGCTAGACTTCTCCAAAGAAGAAATGCAAATAGCCAACAGGCATATTAAAAATGTTCAACATCACTTATTATCAGGGAATATGTGATATAAATGCAAATGAAAACCACAATGCAAAAAAAAAACAAAACCTGTGAGAATGGCCCATATTTTATTTTTTTTAAAGATTTATTTATTTATGCATACAATCTGGGGTGTAGGCCAGAGGCGTGGGGTGGTGAGAGAATTCACCAGAGATAGAGTGGGAAACAGAACAGGCATATCGACTGAAGTACACTGCTGAGGGGAGCAGCAGGCAATGCAGGAGAGGTCTACTGCGCCATGTGGGAATCTTCCTGGCCAGGTATCAAACTCATGCTGCAGTGGCTCTGGATAGCTTCATAGTGCTGCGCTTACCCAACTGTGCCACCAGGGAGGCCTGACAATGGCCCATATTTAAAAAAAAGAGAGAGAGAAAAGAAAAAACAAAAACAAGTGTTGACAAGGATGAGGTGAAAAAGGAACCTTCTTACACAGCTAGAGGTAACAAACTAGGCCAGCCACTATGGAAAGATAGATGTATGGAGGTTCCTCAAAACACTAAAAATGACCTACCATATGACCCAGCAATTCCACTCCTAGGAATCTACCCAAAGGACACAGAAACTCTAATCCAATAGGACACCTACACTCCTGTGTTTATTGCAGCACTATTTACAATAGCCCAGATACGGAAACAAGCTAAATGTCCCAAAACAGATGACTGAATCAAGAAGATATGGTATATATACACAATGGAACACTACTCAGTGATCAAACATGCCATTTTTGGCAACATGGATGGAAGTGGAAGGGATGACGCTACGTGAAATCAGTCACAAGGAAAAAGAGAAGTATCAGATGGTTTCACTTATATCTGGAATATGGAGAAAATGAACAAATGATCAGGAAATAGACAAACCTTGCAACCTGACCATAGATCTCAGGAATATGGGAGGTGAGAAGGAAGAGCCCGAGGAACTGTGGTGATGGATCATGGGTGCTATGAAGGTGGGAGAATTACAGCGATTACACTTGTGGGATGAAATCAAATACTGTATAAAATTAACAATGTAATAAAAAAGTACTTAAAAAATTAAAATAGATAAAATGGTCATTCTCCATTCTTAAAAATTATCAACAAAGATATGTGATAAAGAAGCCATGCTTGCTTCTCAGTCTTGGACTTGTGCCAGGAACTCTGGGAGACATGTAAGGAAAACACTTGGAAGAGATAGAGGTAAGGAAATATTCCTACACAGAGCCCTCCCTTATGAGCAATGACACAAGAATCTGAAGGAACTGGCTTAATGCTGGTACAGCAGTGCATGATGAACATCCTGGGGTGGTTTATATCATCAGTTGTCTTATGATGGACTGCTCTTAGACTGCCTACTGCCACCAGACCCAAGGATGAAGAAATTCACCCCACTCCAATATGTTCTTACCTTCTTTTCTTTCCTATATAATCTTTCTTCGCTTGTCACTTAGGGAGGCAGCCTCTTCTGCCTATGGACTCCACTCTATTGTCCTCACAACCTAGAGCCACTCATTGATAAAATGCTTCCTTTGCCACAACAAACAAAATTTTAAATAAAAATCACTATCACATTAAAAAAAAAATCACTATCACAGAGCTGAGATCTCTAGTTGAGTATGCATTTCTTTCTCCCCTGAGATTCAAGGACAGTAAAGCACTGCATTGGCAAAAATAGTTATAGCACTTATTACTGAGTTACTGAGTCTTATATGGTTAATCAATGCACACTATAGTCTTGCTTTAAGGTAACCAAAATGTAAATTATTTGAGTTTGCTTTTGTTTTTCAGACACTCCTTTAATATTTCTTCCTATCATACAGAGATACCTTTATCTCATATTTTAACTTTCCTTTAGTCTAAACAGATGCAACCAAAATATGAGCAAACTTGAAAACTAAAACCAGTAATAGCAACAGAAACCAGGTAAAGGTAGTAATTAAAAATGCCCAAGCAGCAGTATTTATTGATATTGCACTACAAACAATCTAAATTTAATAGGATGTTTTACAGAAAGCCAGTATTTGAACAATCAATTGTAAAAATGTTTTAAAATACAAAGGAAACCTTCCATCATTCAAATTGTATTTTATAAAATAAAAGATTTTGTATTTCTAAACTGGTGTTATTTACATCAAAAAAACCTTCAAAAAGTCTAGCTGTTAAGACACAGGACTTTATTCATTTTCTCGGTGAAGAGTACAGGTTTCTAATCTTTGGAAGTGCAGTAGTCTCGTAAACATTTTAACTCCCAATTCACAAACATGAGTCACTGAAAATCCTTTATTTATGATAGTCACACAATGTAGGTGAAAATCAGTCCTTATCCTTTAACACTGATGGAAGGAGAAAAAGCTATTGTTCAGCCAAAATGTAAAAAATCCAGAAACACAATAAATCTGCTCTAAAGGTATCAATTCTTGAAATTACAATGTGATCTCAATAGGTATTTGGATGGGGGAGGGGGGGCGCAATATTCTTTTTCTGCTCTATTTAAATGATTGATGATTAACCAAGACAAGCACAAATACTCCAGTACCACCATACACAGAATTACTCTACTGGTTTACTTATCTCTCTTGAAACATTAAAATGTTCTAGAAGTAATAATAAAACACTGCTATAATTAAAGCAAAAATTAAATGTTAAATCATTTCACATAAAACAAAAACGATTACCAATTAAAGTTTACAGTCTATTTGGTCACATTTACTCTACGGTATTTTTTCAACTGACTATCATATATTTTATAATAAAATCATTTCACCATTTTTTTCTATTTTATTTAGACATAAATCTCAAGATAGTTTAACATAACTCAGTATAAATATCTTCAACTTTTTCAGACTAAAACCTACTCCACAGTATTAAAAAAACAACAAAAACTTCAAATCTTGTTTTGGATATAGGCAGGCTATAAAAAGAAATCAATTATTATGTCTTTTACTATCAAACTAAACTGTACTGCCCTTATTTTGGTTAGATGAAAGATTAACTTACATAAGAAGACTTTAAATTAGCTAATACATAAACTATAATTCCATGTGATTAATCAATTATTTTATTAATCATAGGATTGTTTTCAATCTTCATTAAAGCCAAGATAACATTTAAAATCTGAATTGTATGTGGATCTAGGATGATTAATACTTACCAAAAGATAAACTTTTTAAGATATTAAGCTAATAAGCAAACTTTTGTAAGAATATATATATGCAACAAGTTCATGGCTTTATTTCCCTTCCCTAATTTGTTACTGAAGAAAAGTTTGTGACATTTATAAAATGAAGCCAGGTTAGCTGCCGTCTGTCCTAACTGAAGTGAAAGATGAGCAGAAAACTAAAATTAAAGACTCAATTCTTTGGAAACATGCATTTGAAATTAAATGGTATTTGTCCAAGACCCAAACACAAATTTCAATTGAATAGAAGAAGATAGAGATGCCCAAGGACAATAATGAAATGTACAAAGAATCTCTTGCAGAAGTGTCTTATGCGCATTTCTCTCAGTGCCTATCATTCATGCTACATGAAGAGTGCAAGTCTGCAGCTACTGAATTTTTTCCAAAATTGTTTAACACATCTAACCAACCAAACTGCTGAGAAATAGCTATTACTTCTCTATATTTCATGCACAGCTGAAAATTTTTGCTTTCATAAGCTGCCATCCATTTTTTATTCATAAATATCACAAAAGCATAAGTCAAGCTATCATTTTACAAAGAACTAATTCCTTAAAGCTTGAGAAATGACTAACAATACAGATTTGTGGCCAAGATGTTTCACACCATAGTTTGTAGCTATAGATTGTTGAAACCTCAGATTCAGGGGGTTAAAAAGAGATTAAATTCAAATGCATATTCTGTTTTAGAAAGTAAGCATGTTAATTAAGGACTCTCAAAAACTGGGGACCATCAGAACACTGCTCATTTTTCATCCCAAAAGAATTTCCTTTGTTCCCAAACCAATTTGATAGCTACATTCACAAACTCAAAATAGCAATGGTGTTTACAGCTATCCCATCTAATTGTTGCAGATAGGGTCTAAGTAAAATAATCTGTGGATGGCAAAACATGATCACCACCTGCAAATTCCTACAGTGGTAGATTCACCTTAGAAAAAAACAAAGTTGCGGGGGAGAGCCAACCACACCAAGAAAAAGGATTAAGAAATAACAGATCTTCAAGCAGCACTCAGCAGAGACCTACAGCTAAAAAAAAAAAAAACCATGTTCATGAAAAAAGCAGCAAATATGTATCCTGGGCCTTATCCTCCCACTGAACTAAAAGACTGAAATCCACTAAGAGGAGGGTGCATGCAGGACAAAGTTAGGCAACTGATTCTCATTTATTCCCAGAGATTTTCCCGGAGAACATTTGATCAAAAATACAAAGCTAATAAAAGCACCTTGTCAGGGCTCATTTCCCTTAGATTGTGCTTCCAATCTAAACCAGAACTAGACCTTCCTCTGCTACCAGAGAAGACTCAAGACAAATGGAATCTTTTAACTGGTGATTTCATTAATTTGGGGGCCCCAGATTAAAGATTTAATTAGGAACATTTCTCAGAAAACGTCCATACTTTATCAGTTATCTCTTTATATTTCTTTGTACTTTATGGTGAAAACTGAGTGACTAAGCTAGTAAAAGTCAACCTTTCAAGTCCACTTCCATGCATAAGTTAACTTTACTCTTCCCTAACTATAGATTACTCTTTCAATAATAAACGCTATTTGTCTCAAGGAAAGGAATGGATCACACTCAGAACAAATGTATGGCTACCATGACTATGGCTGTGTGTGCTCCCTGTCACCTGCCTATAGGAAAGCAATGCACTTCAGTGTGACTAGAGTTGTATCAGCACAGGAAGGACCTGACTCCCAAACATGCAGGGGCCTTTAAAATTTCAGATAATATACTTTAGATTTAATGGACTGCTTGGCAACTGCACTGAGAAAAACTGGACTTTTATCCTGAGACTGAAAATGATCAATAAAAGTTATACATACCAATCTTCTAAAAAATCTTTCTTACACTCTCTTTGTTCAAAACCAGTAACTGTTATCTTTTCCCTTCAGGACACTTTTGTTCTAAAATAATAATCTAGTCTGGTTTTTGAAAATACAATCCAGAACTCTACTTTGAAAGCATCGGACAGAGACTTCACTACCTATTTGCAACCTGCCATCTTTACAACAAACATAGTACCACAAATTTCAAGAACAATGCAATTCTAGGGAGAAAACGATGCTGAGAAAGCCCACCATAATCTCATTTCTAGAATTTTGGCAACTATAAAAATGCATGCTAAAGTCTCAGGACATAATACAAAATGAAGACCTCTAACTATGCTTACCAACACACTGTAAGGAATAAAGGTTTTAAAAAGCTGCTGTTTACTCTTAATACCTTCAAAGTAAGATCCTCCTGCTTATCATCAATCTAAAGTTATGACATGTGACCCCCTTCCACCAGACTTAAAAAAAATCAAAATCAAAATGACTGTGTGACGCTTCTCTCAGTCAGAAAAAGTGAACCTAACCTTGTAAATGTGAATAATATGCTAAGGAAATACTGCCTGAGAGAACACACATACACACACACACACACACACACACACACACACACACCAGATTTAAAAAAAAATCTCTGAGGCAGAGGGAGGTCTGATGCAAAAGTAAACATTAAAAAATCAGGCGATATTAATATCATAAGTAAAATGAACTCACAAAACATCTGATTTTATAACTGACTTGCCCCTTATTGTTCAAGTTAACTAACTTTGGACACATCCCCCCCACTCCCCAAAAATAATAAACAAGGGAGTAAGTACTGAAATGTTTTTAATGCACAAATGTACTGAGATCGCTTCTAAAGACCACCACAATATAGTGTTCCCCACGGAAAGGATGTTATCTACTCAGGTTTGAGTTTTTTATTTTTATATTACTCACAAATTACTAAAGCTTTAAAAGAAGTACCAACCCAATCTTACAGCATAAAATTTATTTTGCTATACATCTACATATCTATACTTACTGATATTTACTAGAAAAATAAGGATATTCAAAGCTCAAAGCAGCAAGCAGTGGCCATAATTCCTTGGGCAGCACAGGACACTTGCCTTTACATATTAACATAAAAATCCAATTAATATTCAAACATCTTCAATCAAATGTTACCCAAGCTAAAAGAGCTCTATTAGGTTCTCAGACTTCTCCATACGTTCATATTTCAGGAGAGCATCTGTTTGAAATCCTAAAACCATTCATTTCTATTTCTTAACAAAAACTTGTGAAAGCATGTAAACCAAACCCACTGTGGATCATAATGGTTAAGTACACAAACAATTCATTTAACATTTCACAACTCATTTAAAGTCATACATAAAAAGCACCTACAAAGTTAAAAAAAAAAAAAGAAGATTCACAGTGCACTAGAACCTTGGAATATGTAAGACTGGAACATAAGAACATTTTTAAAAAGTGAATTTAAGGAACTATTTCTCTCTCAAAGACAAAAAAACTAAGGTAACACAAATAATCTTCTAGGCTTTTAAAATGCATGCAGCACACAGAAGGAAATTATTGCATATTTAGCCCACCCACTTATCACTTGATTTCTTAAAACCATGCTAATATTTCTCAGAGAAATCCAGTTCTGTGCTAAGCCTGGCCTTTCTCAAAGTCACCTGGACTCTGAGAAACTAATACATAGCTTCAAGGGAATAAGTACAGCAGACGTACGTAAAACAGGTACATCCAACTTACACATTTTCTGCATAGTTAAGTTACATCACAAACTTTACATCACATCTCTTAACTTTTTTTTAATCTCAAATTGTCAAGAGAGCCAAAAGCCTCAAGTTATCAAAATCCCCTCCCAACAATACCCTTATTTTGTTCCACAGTGCATTAAATGAAGCAGCACAACAGCAATATTTAACCAGTTAGACTACTATATCAAAAAGAGAAAACATGTTGGTTTTTTGAGAAAGCTCAAAATTAGGACATACGTTTGGTAGCTAACTCTAATGTCTTGCTTCAGTACTAAAAGCTGAAAAATCCAACACTAGGCACCAAAAAGATTGAGTACTCACTTAGAAAGAAAACACACAGAGAAATCACTACAAATTAAATGCTTACAGGTGACAGTAACAAGTGAAAATTATTTACCTGTCAGGAAAACTAAGTTTTCAACAAAAACTGGCGTTCTGGGACTAACTCTAAGGAGACTCAGCAAGGTAGCCATTATTTCTGGAAAAAACAGTAAGAGCTTCCAAACACAATAATACAATGCGTTTTGTAAGGTCACAGAAGGAGTCACAATTTTGTCACATTAAAAGAAGCAGGATTGGGAATAACCTAATTCAAAAAGTACTGCTGTTGTAAATTCTCCTGCTTAGCACCAAGAGGGTGACACTTTTATTAATAAATAGAACTTCTCCTTTAAAATCAAGCCATTTAAAAGCTAAAGCAAAGTAATACCAAGTGAATTCCTTACAATAGCACTTCTTTTTTTGAAAGTCTCATTGGGTTAAATAGAACCCCTATTAAATAAACTATGTATACAGAATAAAGATTTCCCCGATAAAATTTACAAGCAGAGATATATATTTTGTGGATACCACATGTAAAAAAAGATTTTTAAAACTCACATGACAGATGCACATACAGGCAATTATGTTCACATACTCCCCCAATGTCCCCCCTCATGAAATACCTTCAATGAGGTCAGAAGCAGCCCAAACATTAAGGTCTCCTTATTAAAGCCCTGATGATTGTCCTCAATTAGAGCTGAAATCCTTCTTAAGATGGGCATTGCCATCCATATTTGGATGGAAGAATCCTGAATGAAAAAAACACATTCCTCACTGTGAGTTATATACGTTGTTTCCATGTTCTTCTGGTCCTCTGCAAGTGAAAAGCTCTACTTGTACTTGGTAAACTGCACACCCCTTCCCTTCTTGCTCCATCACGCAGGAGCTTGAGCATGCAAATAAAAACTTATCAGTCTCTCTACTACTGCAAACTGGAACCTTAATAGTATTGGTTTCCAGAGATCAACATTGAGATGCAATGTAGTATCTTATAAAGTCAGTTTTACACACACACACACACACACACACACACACACACATACACACACACACAACTGTAACACAATACATTTTCACAACAAAATTATTGTACAATACTAACAGGTCAGCCACAGTAAGGTAAAAGACATGACTATAGCTGCTGCAGGGGTTCTTGCTCTCTGCTCCCCTCTTTTCAGCTGTGTCTCAGGTTTTCTCACGTGTGAAGCACAATTTCAATTATATCATTCACTCCCCACCAGGTCCAGACCCTCTCCAGACAGAGGACTTTGTCCTCCAATGAAGTGCTAAGAGTTCATCTTGAACATGAACATTACGAAGCAGGTACTGGCCCTAAAGAAAACCTTTCCAAAAAACCCTTCAATAAAAAAAGCAGAGGATTAGAGAACCTAAGTGGTCAGAAGCAGAGAAATACATGAAATGCCACTATAGCAGCTGATCTGCAATCTTCACTTCTGTGACATTTCAGTAATGTGTTCATTTGAAAATTATATATTTTAAGTTCCTTCTAAAAAGTTCAATGTAAGATAACTATTACTACAATCACTGTAATAGGTAGATAGAGCGTTCTCATTAACTTGGCTACTTGATGACGATGACACTATTTTTTTTGACCAAAATACATATGAAAACCCACAATCACACAGAAAAAAATAAAATGCCCTCCAAACAGCCAACTTAAATTCATAAGCTAAACACTGAGAAGGTATGTCTGTGTAAAAGATAATAACTGCATTTACAGTGCAAACTCATGTTTCTTGCTACTTTCTCTTCAGAAGCATCACTGCCTCCCTGCATTGTTTTAAAACACCTGAGAAAGGTGAGGCTCTAAGAGACACCCACTCAAATGCAACATGTCTCTAATCACAGGACTTTCACAATAAATCTGCTGCTATCAAAGGTCCAATATTTTCATTATAGCATTATGGTCAAACTTGAAACTCAAAAAGGCTCTGGATGAAAAGGGGAACTTGCAATGTCCATTACAGGCCACAGACTGTCCCTCTGCATGTTCTAGCAACTGTTCTTCACCAGAGCAAGGTAAATCATACACAGCATCTGTTTAAAACAAAATAAGAAAAAAAAAAACAAAACACTGTCATTCACCTTAGTTATAAAATTCTTCATGGTCAATATATATTTTAACTCCTAATGCTCTAAACATAAATCTATGTAGAATAATCTAGCTATAGTCCATTTGCTTGAGTGGTACTCAACTGAATTTCTACACTATTACTTGCTTATTTCCACACAAACATTCAAAATCTTAACCTCAGTCCTTATTTTAACGTCCTTAAAATTCGCTTGCTTTCAAAATGAGTATACCTTTGTCTAATCCCTTATTTGTATCTTGTGCTCAACTAATGGGAGACTTTTACATAAATCAAAATGCAGGTACTATAAAAATTATAATGAGAAGATTTGCTAAGATTTCAATTCTAGAAAAAGAAAGCTGAGTTCACCAAACCTTCAAGGTATCAAATCACAGGTATATCAACCTAGAGAAAAACCCAAATTTTCAAAATCATGGTACAACAAAACTCCAACTTCTGAGGATGTTTTTTCTAAGTAGAGCAAGGACCTGACCAGGAAAGTAGGTTTGGAATGGACACCAAGAGACGGAGGCAGAAATAAAAGTCTGAAATGAAGTTCCCCAGGATAAGGATCTTTTTATACTTCTCAAGATAAATTCATTTTTATATCCATATAATACCCAACTAAGTTAGCTGTACTAAGTTATAGTGTACCTCCTTTAATAACCCTCAACATTGGCTTCTTTTCAATAAAGATTTTGTGAAATGATGGATTTCTGAAGTAATGGTGATTAGATTTAGTTATCAGCCTATCACATCCCCACCACCCATGTGGACACAAAAATCCATCAAGAAGATTTTGGCCCTATAATAAGCCACTCCTTCATAGATAACCATAACTTTCCCAAAAACGGGCTAATCCCTTATCTTGCTTAAGCCAGAGTACTGTAAGAAAAGAATTATGATTGTGATGCTTTTCTCATTTCTTAGACTTTTCCATATGACAGTCTTAAATTGAGATGGTGAATACATGCATATCAACTATAAGGGAATTCACATAATTTGAAATAGCACCAAAGAAAAATACAGTTTTTTGTAATCCTATGTAACATCTATTAAATCATTACTAAAGAGCTTTCTACATTCATCAGTATTACTATTCAAATCAGATTATAAACTACTCTTCATAACTGAGGATGGAGAAGCTGCAAATATGATTTTAATAAAAGCTAATCTTAACACCTTAAAAAATTGATCATTATCCCCTAAACCAAGGAAACATTCCCCTCTGAAGTTATTCCTCCCTCAACATATACATGAGAATGAGGTCTCCTTGCTTTTACTATACTCTCCCACTAAGTCTTAAGTAATTATTTATTTACAATATTCATGTACAACCACCAAGGCTTGATATTCAAAAATAACATTAAAAGGGCAGATAATTTCCCCTTGATCACTTAAGTAAATTTATTTTAGCCAGTTTCATAGAGATTCACCACATATATGAACTCTCTCCACAGAACATATGCAATTTATTATTTATTATAGTTCATCATGCAGTATACCACAAAAATAAAGTTTAAGTAAAACCAAATCCCACAAGGCAGAGATCTTAAAAAGAAAATTACTTGCCTGTTTCAAAATTATCCTGAAGTTTTCGTGGATGGAGTTTTTTTTCACATTTCTATTTAGAAAAACATAAACACACACAAATACCATTTCTAGTTATTTCACTTATTATAAATGTGGATGTACCATCAAATTTCTCAGGAAGAAAATTAAAAACAGGATAAAATCACGATCCCTATTCCCTCATTAGTACTTTTTTTTAAGTCTAAAACGTTTTTTAGTCCTTGATTACATGTACCAAATAAACAACCAGAGACCTTCTCAACCCAGAGAATTATTAACATTTTAGTCTATTTTTTTCCAGCTATTTTTCTGCTATGTCTGAATGTATTTTCATATAACTGTATAACGTTTAAGTGGAATTATTCAAAACATGAAACTAGTCTACAATCGACTTTCTTTACTGAGATATAATTGACATGTGACATTGTATTAGTTTCAGGTATACAAATAATTTCATGTTTGTAAACACTGTGAAATAATCACTACAGTAAGTCTAATATCCATTACCATACAGGTAAAAAAATGTTTTCTTATGATGAGAGCTTTTAAGATTTATTCTTTTAGCAACTTTCAATTATACTTAATAACTATACTCACCATGAGGTACATTACATCTCCTTTACTCATTTTTAACTGAAAGTTTGTACCTTTTGACCCCCTTCACACATTTTGTCTATTCCCTGCACCCCAATCCTGGCAACCACTAATTGGTTCTATCCATGAACTGTTTTGTTTGCTTGTTTTTATTTAACAGATGCCACATGTCGTAAGACAAGAGTACTTGTCATTCTAATTTATTTCACATAGTATAAAACCTCAAGATCTATTCATGCAGTCATAAATAGCAGGATTTCCTTTTTTGTGGCTGAATAATACTCAGGAGGAGTGGGGGGTGGAGAAGTGTGCACACGCACACATTTCCTTTATTCATCCATTAATGGACACTCAGTTTGCTTCCATGTCTTCGTTACGGCAAACAATGCAAGAAACATGGAGATATAAAAATCTTTTCAAGGCAATGTTTTTAATTCCCTCAGGTAAGTATCAGAAGCAGAATTTCTTAATCATATGGTAGTTCTGATTTTAATTTAAGAACTCTCCATACTTTTCTCGACAGAAGTTGCATCAATTTACAGTCCCACCAGCAATGCAGAGCAGTTTCCCATTTTTCCATGTTCTTGCAACACTTGTTATCTCCTGTTTTTGATAATAGTCACTGTAACAGAGGTGGGGATGATATCTCATTGTGATTTTTATGCCCTCTACCTTTAAAATATATTATGACTATATTTCTGCTTCATAAATACCGATCTATAGCACCATTTTTAATAACTACATGGTAATCTATCGGATAGATTTACAATATTGCATTTAATATTACCTTCTTCAATATTTAGATTGTTTCCATGTTTTCATTTTTTTTAAAGATTTATTTATCCATACAAGCTGGGGTACAGACCAGAGGCGTGGGGTGGCGAGAGGGTTCACCAGAGACAGAGTGGGGAGCAGAACAGGCAGAGCGACAGAAACACAATGCTGAGGGGAGCAGCGGGCGAGGCAGGAGAAGTCTGCCGCACTATGTGGGAATCTCCCCGTCCGGGCATCGAACTCGTGGCGCCGCTGCGGACAGCTCCACAGCGCAGCGCTTAACCGCTGCGCCACCAGGGAGGCCCTCTATGTTTTCATTTTTAAAAAGATCACTGGTGTGACTATTCTTTACAATTCTCTTCAGGGAAACAAGGTAAGAACTCTTTCTCTCTTGTAAAATAGCCAAATTCCTCTCCAGAAGGCTGTATCAGTTAGTAATTTTTAAGTATTGCCAATATATTCAACAATATACATGTGGATATCATATTCATCTTTGCCAGTCTGATACAAAAAATTTGTACCCTATTTTAATTTATATTCTTTCATTATACGTATGTGTTTACTTCTCTTACACAGTTTCTTCTACTTGAGTCATTTATGAAGCACCCCTGAAAAATCTATGAAGATTTTTATTGGTAGTGGGTTAAATTTAGATATTGAGACGAAATGATTTTTATCATTTTGTTACGGACAGCTGTTGAGTTATATTAAAAGCCATTTGATAACAGTAAGACTATCTTCTTTGTTTTTAATCACTATTTCTACCAGAGTAGAAGTATAGTTAATAGTGAAGGGCATAACAGTAAATGATCTTTAACATGTGTTTGCTAGTGGAATCAATGCACCCCCAAAGTAAGTAAATGGCACCTAGGGAATTCAGGTAAAATGTCTTTGCTAAAAACTTGAAATTACTATTATCACCCACTGTTAAAGAAAAAAGAAATTGGTGAAGCTACTGTAAGAAAATTCTATACACAAATATCAATACTTAACAGAAAAGATATGCAAAGGAGATTAGTTATAATTTCTGAAACACAAAGAGAATGGAAATAAATGTCTTGAAATGCTTAAAATTATTTGTCTCTGGGTTTACGCTAATGACTACAGCACTGGTTGTATTTGATTTTCTAAATTTTAATACCTTAACAGGAAAAAAAACACATTGTGATGTTCTTAGAAACCTTTAATTTCGTTAAAATAATAGACTCTAGGAAAATACAGACAGAACAGCGGCTACATTATTGCTCTAGAAAACAGGGCTGACTACACATTGTTTTCATACTATTAAAATAAATAACCCAAGAGATTTTTAGTGTGAACAGTGTACAATTTTGCTCTATAAAAATCATATACGTACATGCAGACATATATAAATTAAAGTAAGAACAAAGTAAATTAACATCAAAGTGGCTTAACAATGTCCTTACCACACTCCTAAAAAATGGAAACTGTCGAGGGCCTGCCTGGTGGCGCAGGGGTTAAAGTCTCAGTGCTGTCAAGCTATAGCCAGTCACTGCACCATGAGTTCCATCCCCGCCAGGGAGCTGACCTACAGGGCTCAGCAGACCTCTCCTGTCTCATTCACTGCTCCCCTCAGGAGTGTATTTCATAGATTTGCCTGTTCTACTCCCCACTCTGTCCTATGGTGAATCTTCTCACTCCCACACCTCTAGCCTACACCCCAGTTCTTCTATGCATAATAAAAAATGTTTTTTTAAAAAATGGAAACTATCTTCTTAGTATGAGGGCTCTAAAACTCTTACCATTAAGGGATTCTGCTGCTTGGCTTGCTGGCTGTAGATCCCGTTTGTTCGTTTCTTTTGATTAGGTGAGTCTTGATACTGCTTTCTTCCATTTCCCCTCACACTTTGATTCTGTTTTTCCATTAAGAAAAGACAAAATGTGAATCTATAGTGTTAATCTGGTTGAGTCAGTTTTAGCTAAATCTTCCTAAAATCTTCCTCAGACATTGGGGAACCACCATGTATCAATCTTACAGGTAATAGTGCTTCACAAAGCAAGATTCCTTTAGAAATACATAAAAATATGTTCACTAATTTTACACTACATCTACCTATATAAAAATTTAAGCAGTTGTCAAAATAGCTTGCAATCATAAGCTAGTAAGTAAAGGATGATAGGGAAACATGGTTTTCAGAAACTCAAGTTACCCATACATTCTCAGCTCAACTTCAATTCTACTCTTTCTGGTACTATTTTTTATTGTGGTACATAGATGTTTACCCCATCTTTACTTTTTTTAACCCCAAGAACACATTTATTAACAATCAGAAGTGTGAGGGCTCAGGAAAACTGCATCTCTGTTACAAAGGTCAGACAACTGTCAGACAGTTACATACACATACATAGGGGTGCCAGAGGAAAGCCACTTCAAGTAGTGCTGGGCAGGCAGTGTGTGTCTTCTTACAGGGACATGTATTCATGCCATGAAGGAAATTGCCTTACAAGTGAATAGTGACATTCCATTTTCCCACCTAACATAGCATGCTGAAATTTACATCCAGGCTGCTATGCCCAATCTGCTCTATCTTAAGAGCAGGGCTGGAAGCTTTCAAAGCTTTCCTTCTTTTATCAGTGCTCCTCATTTTATAAATGATAAAGTCCATCAACCCAACACAACCATTCTTACCCAAATTTTATGGTAAACTTAGGTATAGTTGGGGTCCAAACATTTTTTAATGAGGCTATGAAGCATCTTGGGGCTGGACCAATGACTCCACTTTAACCACTTTTTAACTGTACAATTAGGGAGAATAAGTATGGTCACAGTATCATGCAACCATGACCCAACTCCAAAACTTTTTTATCAACCCAAACAGAAAGTTTGTACCCATTAAATAAGAAGCCCCTCTTTCCCTATCCCTCAGCCCCAGTAACTTCAAGTTTATTTCTATCTTTATAAATTTCTCTATTCTAGGTACCTCATATTAAGTGGAATCATACAATGTATGTCCTTTTGTGTCCTTTCACTTAGCATAAAGATTTTAAGGTTCATAAATGTTGTTGCAGGTGTCCTATTTAAGTGTGAATAACATTCCATTCTCATACCACCTTTTGTTTATCCATTAATCTGCTGACAAGTATGTGGGTTGTTATTTCTACCTTTGGCTAATGTGGATAATGCTGCTATGAAAATTGGCATGCAAGTTATTTGACCTGTCTTCAATTTTTCTGGGTATATACTCAAAGAGTGGAACTGCTAGAAAATAAAGTAATTCTACATTCAACTTTTTGAGAACAACCAAACTATTTTCCACAGCAGCTGTATCATTTTACATTGCCACCAGCAACACACAAGGATTCCAATTTCTCCACATCCTTGTTAGAACCTTTTCATTTCCATGTATTTTTTTTAATTAAAGCCATCTAATGGGTATGAAATGGTATCTCGTGATTTTTGACTGTATTTCTCTAAAAACTAATGGCATTGAGCATCTTTATGTCTTTATTGGCCATTTTGTATACCCTCTTTGGAGAACTGTGAAGTAATTTAACCAACATTTTTTTTTCTTTCCCCCCATCACTATGTTTATATCCCCCTTGACCTTTTGTTCCTTCCCCTTCCTCCTAAACCCCAGAGATTTCACTTCATTTATTAATTATCACTAGTTTTTATAAATACTTTACTTTCTCAAATCATCCACCACATAAATGTCTACTATCTGTCCTTCTGACTTGCTTTATTCCACATAATTCCCTCAAACTCCTTTGATTTTGTTGTAAATGGCATATTTCATGTTACCCTATGGCTGGAAAGTATTTCACTGTTCAGTTATACTAATAGATTCTTGATACAATCTTCTATCAGTGGACATTTAGGCTGTTTCCATATCCTAAGGTAAATAATATTACAACAAAAATTGTAAAGCATGTGGTTTTTCAAGTTGATGGTTTTTATATTCTTTGGATAGTGTCCTAGAGTGAAACTGTTGGGTTATACAGTGTTTCTACTTTTAGTTTTTTAAGATAATTCCAAATCACTCTTTTGTACCTGCTGCACCAGTTTACCATCAACTACGTTAACAAGGTTCCACTTTATCGACATCCACTCCATCGCTTATTGTTGGAGGTATTTTTAATAAGTGCCACTCTCAGGGGTGAGAGATGTCCGCTCATTGTAATTTTAACCTGCACTCTCATATTGGAAGGAACGATGAACATTTTTCCAAGTATCTATTGGACTTCTGGATATTCTCTTTGGTGAACTATCTACTCAGATCTGCTGCCCATTTATTAATTGGGGTTTTTTTTCCCTACTGTTAAATTATCTAAGACTTCAGTTTATCTTGCTTATTATGTAATGTGTATGCATTTTCTCCCATTCAATAAAATCTTTTTAATATACTTACATTTTCTTTCACTTTGTGAAAACATTTTAATCTGAGGTAATCCCAATTGCTTTTTGCTTTTATGTCCCTTGCCTTTAAAGATCAAGTCCCCAAAGACATCACTGTTATCTGTCATAAAACACATCACCAATGCTTTTTTCTATGTATCTTATTGCAGTAGATCTGAATATCTACATTTTTAACCATTAAGTTTACTTTTCTGTATGGGGTTAGAGAGTGATCCAACTTCATTTGTTTACATGTGGCCTTCCCATTTTCCCAACACCATTTACTAAAGAAACCCTTCTTTCCCCACTATGTGGTCATGTGTGCTATACTGTAAATTAATATCTAAGTGGATTTATTTCTGGCCTATTTCCTTTTGTGTCGGCACCGTGTTTTTTTTAGTACTGTCATTTCATAATACAGTTTACAGTCAGCTGATGCAATACCCCCTTCCTTTTTTTTTTTTTCAGAACTGTGTAGACCCATTTATTAAGTGGATATTTTTTATTGTAGAAGTGCTTTATATATTCTACGTACTAACCCATAATCAGGTATGCGATTTGCAAATATTTTCTCCCATTTTGTGGGTTGTCTTTTCACTCTTTTGTGTTCTCTGATAGACAAGTTTTAATTTTAATTAATCAATTTTTTTTAAATAAAGAAAAAGAGTGGTACCCAAAGAGATGGTTAAAGTAATAAATACAGGTAAAGTAATAAGACGAAGGATTAGCAAGGATGTGAAACAACTGGGACTCACAAAGGTGGCCATATATAAATTACTTCAAGAAAATACTCAAGTATTTTGCATATACTCAAGAACACAGGCACATATGATTCTACATGTCTGTTGTTAATTACATATACTCCAAATAACTGTGTATGGAGATCAAAAGGCATATTCAGAAACACTCACAGCAGTTCTGTTTGTAAGAACCCCAAATTAGAAACAAGCAAATTGTTCATTAAGAGTGGAACAGATAAATAGTGGTATAAACACATACTAGAATACCACACAGTAATGAAACCTTTCACTGGTAGTATATTCCCAAAGTCAAATGTTAATTTCTGTTACTCATTACACTGGCTTACACCAAAGCAATAAAAGTTACAGTCTCAGTCCTGCTCAAATTATAAGTCATGAATAAAGAAGGTCAAGAATTCAGAGCTCTATAAGCTAGTTTGCAATTCCTCAATTTATGTGCAGTTCAAAGTCAAATGATCAGAAGTTCTGAAAAATTTTAAATGTGTAATACTCACCTTTGCTTTTAAAAGGTCAGACATTTCAGAATGATTATTATATGTCTTCTGCTGCAATGGCTGTCTGTGCTTTACCCACTGGTCACCAGGAGAGCCTTCAGGAAATAACTGCTGACTGTGGCGGAATTTGGTTCGACTACACCCGAGATTTAAAAAATAAAAATCAGATTATAATAGTTTCACTTACATTTCTTCTAACACCTTATTTACCTCATAGGCTAAAAATTTTATTTTCTTATTTATTTTCTCTCTTTAAGTTCCACAAGGGGAGGGATTCCTGTCTTATTTGTCTACTGCTATGTCCCTAGAAGTGTCTTTGTTCACAATTCTTGAATGAATTTGTAATGTTATTTTTAATTCAGAGCTTTTCTAAATTATCCGTACTATCTTTTCCCTGTGATTATACTTTAAAAATTTTCAAAAAAGAATTCTTTCTAAAATTAATGGGAAGAAATGTAAGCAGATTTTCCTGCTTAATAAATTGACTACTTCACTTCTTACTAGGATGTTTAAATATAGACGTGATTCTACACAGATAGTTATGAAATCCATTCTTGTTGGAAGAAGATCTGAAAATTTAAGCTATATTCTAAAGCAAAAGATAAAGGGGCCAAAAAAAAAACAGATGACCAAATTAAATAAAGATCAAGTCTCAAATTCTTACTGCAAAAGAATTTGTAGTTTAATGCAGCAGAATTTGTAGTAAATGCAGTTTACAGTGGAGTAATATTTTTCCTTTTATATAGTACCATTTATATGTATAATACAGTCCAGAGCCAATGATCGCAAGAACTTTATTATAGTAAGATGATTTATGACTATCTCAGTTCTTTCCCATTACCATTTTCAAATTATAATGTAATTATAGTCTCTACACCCTATCTCTAGGTAAAATTCAGGTATTTCCAACAATATATCATCACATAGTCTGTGTAATAAAAATATACTATTTCCCCTCCACCAAGAAACTTGAAATTTGGTTAATGTTGCTTTATTATCTCCTAATTTCACTTTCTAGAACCACAAATGCTAAGACTAAAAATCATGAGGATCATAACACACATTGTGGTGGATAAATTCTATCAAACATAAACATTCATACAATTTTTTCCCCAAACAGTTACTATTTCATAACTTTTTAGTTTATGTCTGTTTCCTTTTAATCTTCACTACATTCCTGTCTACTTTTTTCTGTATCTATCAGTATATAATTTATTGATTATAACCATAGATTGTGAAAGGCAGTAATTACTCTTAGGGCATTTCACCTAAGTGCCTTATCCTCATAAAACCCCACTAAAATAGAATACTCCATGTATTTTAAAGATATTGACGAGTTTACTTCTATTGTTTAATTTTTGAAGTCTGAGGATAAATAACAGTACATATAGAAGATAATAAAAATAACTTTCTGAAACTAACAGAAGCTAAGTTTCTACCTAGTAAATTGATTACAAATATATGCTTATTTAACAAAATTACTAAGTCTACTCAATAGTTGTGCTTTGAATACAATTAATTTTCAAGCAAGAGTTCACACAAGTCTTTATTCATACCTCTCCTTCTGAACAAATTATACATCAGCATCCCACAAATCCCTTTCACAAAAAAACAAATTTCAATATACCCACTATTCAACTATCTTCAGAAACTCAATTATCTCTAAATAGGACATGAGAACAGAGAAATAACATTATAAACACACGACAATCTCTTTCCCAGGTGTTCTATCTATTCTACCCAAAAACTAAGCATCCTCTCTTATATACTATTACAAAATGTGCCTGAAGCTCTTTTCCAACCCCAACTAATTTTTGCATCTCATCAAAAACCCTTTAAAACCTGTATTATCTACAAGACCAATAGCAAAATAGTACCTATAGAAAGGAATCCAACACTTCCACCAACCTTAGAAGCAAAATTCCACTGCATTAAAAACTAACAGAAAGTTAGAGTCCTATGAATTCAGGGTTTCTATACCTTAATTTTTCCACAGTCAGTTTAGCTGGTGTGCTACCAGCTGAGGAAAACCCATTGTCACTGTCTGAGGAATCTCCAAATCTTCGGGAAAGCCAGTCCCTTAGTGGTCTATGGAAGATCAAAAAGTCATAAAACTGGGCAACATAAAAAAGGTGACTATTAGAAGGCTAGTTCTTTGTTTCAAGATATATGAACATACCTGATAAAAGGAATGGCCATAAAAAATTTGTTAGGTGCCAAACCAAGTTTAGATTTGGGGGTCATATCATTTCTATGACAAGGCAACTTCTCAATAGAGAACCACTCAATGTTCTAAAACAAAGAAGAAAACAATCCAGTTAGCTTTATGCAGTTTTATACTTCATTCAACTAGAACACTATCTGGCACAACCTAAACATAATTCCAGTTACATACCCGGATTTCTCTTCTGGTTTTTGGGTTAAACTTTGTGTCTTTTGGAATTCCTGGAATAATGTACAAACGAGCAAGCTGGTCATTGATTCGAAGTTCAATGTAATCATCCTTACAAATATAATCTTTGATATCAAAACCAGTTTCTTCAAAGACCTGGAAGTAACAAATTTTGATGGTGGTTTTCAGTGATTGCTGTTAGACCTTTAGTTCATTAAAATTTGTCTATTTCAAAGGTAGAAATTTAAAAAAATAACGAGGCAATTCAAAGCATGAAAACACTAGGCAGGAAGTCCAAATATTCCAGTTCTAGGGCTCTTCCTCTCCTGAAACATTACTATGGTCAAACCTCATTTTATTTATTTGAGGCACAGCAGACCTCTCCTGTCTCACTTGCTGCTCCCCTTAGCTGCGTATTTCAGTCAATCCACCTGTTCTGCTTTGCGCTGTCTCTGGTGGGTCCACTCACTGCCTCCCCCCCACCTCTGGCCTATACCCCAGTTCTTGTATGCATAAATCTTTTCTTTAAAAACTCATTTTATATATTTGAGCCTAATTTCTTCACCTAATTACTGAAAATGTATTTATAATGAGATTTATGGTATATATTTACTTGATCTTAATTCCCCTTTCTGTAGTTCTTAAGCCCCTTAAAATTTCCTAAGTGATAAGAGCCTCAAAGATGTCTTTTGCTATGTTAATGAAGTGATTTGGGGGGACTCCCAACGATTGGAACTTCCAAAATCCCTTCCATATGCCTCTGTGAGGGGAGAGAGACTGGAGATAGAGCTCTACAACCAATGGCTAATGATTTAATCAGTCACACATGCTTGCTGGGGCCTCCATAGAAACTCAAAAGGACACAGTTCAGTAAGTTTCCAATTTGGAAACCTCATACCTTTCCCTATACACTGTCCTAAAAATTTCTTCCATTTGGCTGTTCCTGAGATATATACCCTTTTATAACATTATGTCCTTAAATAATAATCTAGTAATTAAAATGTTTATAGACTCCTGTCAGCTGCTCTAGCAAATTAATAAAACTTAAGCCAGTCTGTCAAAAGCACAAGCGATAGATAAGACAGACAACCCAGAGGACTTGTAACTGGTATCTGAAGTGGAGCAGTCCTATAGGATCTGTGGAATCTAGAATGGAACCTGATGCTAAATCTGGATGGAGAGTGTCAGAATCGAGTTGAACTGTGAAACACCCAGCTAGTATGTGAAAACTGCTTGTTGGTGTGGAGAAACCTCCTTTACACATACTTGTAGTTGAATCCAGAAGCCCATCAGTGGCTCCCAATCTGTGGGAAGTGTATCTAGAAACCACTTGTAAGCAGACTTTACCTACAGCATCCATAAACAGAGCAAGCTACACAAACTAAAAACAAGTATTCCACAAATACAGCTATTTTTCAAAAGTGAAAAATGAATTGTGGTTAACACTTAAGTGTACAGATTCCAAAAGTACAGTTATAGCCTGAGGTGTGTGGGGGAGGAGGAGAATGATTACATGCAAAAGAACTGAAAACTGAAATGGATTAATGGTTCTAAAGCTCCCATCCTTCAGTAGTGGCTCAAGGGCGGGAGGAAGGAGGAAATGAAAGACTATAAATCACAGAATGTTATCTTCACCCCTGCCTTCAACTAAAGAAACCATGCTTAATCTGATTAACATACTGTGTTTAGGTAAAACACTGACCTCTTCCAGCCTTTAAATGTTCCTAGTAACATTTGTATTACTATGACAAAGTCAGAGGTTTGGATTCTCAGTGGTGAGAAAACACTGCAGATACTTTATAGCAGAGTTCCTCCCTTCCTTAGCATTACCTAACCAATTAGTGGGGCAAAAAGACACTAGAACACTGCACAGCCCTGAATATCTTGCAACCTATGCAGGTGAGATGAAGCTATTTCTACCCATTCCTTTAGTTTCTTTCTCTTTTGAGTTCTTATACATTTTTCTACCATCCTAAATAACAGCAAATCTCAGGCATGTATAGTCTGTGACCCCACACCTAAATCATTTCTGTCACCATTTCTTTATACTCATAACTATACGAAGCCATTTGCTTCAATTTTAAAATGAGGTGAATATACACATTTGAAAATTATTTTACATGGCATACAGAAAAGGGGAGGCATCACTTGTTCTGGAAATATCAGGCTGGGTACAGAAATACATATGTGATATTAAAAAGAAAGCTCTCTTTTCTATGTTTCTTCATACCTGGTGTTATAGGTACACAGAGAAAAAGTCTACTGTAAATATTATCACTGACACTCAAACATATCAAATCTAGGATATTTCTGAAGGTGCGGTGGTGAACGTTACATGGATTCCCACTCCTCCAAATCTTAACATTTACATACATAAGACAATATAATTAAAACCGTCAATCATGCAGGCCTATCTTATAACTGATGTATACACTACTTGAAAATGAATCAAAGTTCAGAAGTTCTAGCCCTCCTTTTCTTTGAAACTAGGTCCACTCTATCTTAAAGTTTTAAAATATTTCTGACTAACCCTTGAAAGCTGAAGCATTCAGAGGGAGAAGGAGTGAGGAACATTGAGAGCACATTGAGAGGAAAGGAAGCATAAAGGATTATATGTGGAGGACTATGGGTGATTTAGTGTTGGGGGCACTAAAATGGGGATACCTGGAGTGGGGAAGAAAAACAGGGTCCTATACTTCCAAAATACCAATAATAAAGTAAGCCAATGTTACTTTGATTAAAAAAAAAATCAAATAAAAATAAACATTTTTTATTATAAATCAATATTTACTGACTAGCTGTATAACAATTAAGATTAGCTTATCAAAAAGTTTACACACCAATGATAAACGAACTGTTTCTCTTCACCAAAAAGACTCCATTAGACATCAAAAAGAACAGAAGGTATTCACAATACAATCAAATTAGAGTATATTTAAAGATCTTATGTATCAAGTAAGGCAAGTAACCCAACTTGTTTAAAAAAAATAAAGATTATCATTTAAGTTGGTACTTAATAAAAGAGGATATTTAGATGGCAAATATGAGTGTGACAATGTGCTCAACATCAATACATTTCAGGAGAAAGCAAATTACAAACATATGTCATACATTCCCATCAGGATAGCTATATTTTTAAAAGTTGATAATTCTATATGAAGACCAGAACAACTAGAAAGAACTCTCATATACAGGTGGTGGGAATGTAAACTGATACATCCACCAAGAAAACTATGTGCAATAGGTACGTACTTTCCATATTACTCAACAAATCCACTCAGAGAAAACAGGGCTTATTTATTTCAAAAGACATGTACAAGAATATTCACAGCAGTTTTATTCACAACAGCCAAATATTGGACACAATGCAACACACAGAGAATGGATAAAGAACGATGGTATAAATGTACATCGGAGTACCACAGACAGCAATAAAAAATAGGGCTACTAATAATATGCAATAATACAGATGAATCTCATGGACATTAAAAATAAGTCAAACACAAAATACTAACAGTGCCTACTACAAAATCCTATTCGTAGAAGTTCAAGAAAAGGTAAAACTAATCATTTTTGATAGAAGTCAAAATAGTGCTTGCCTCTAGAAACTGGGGGTGAAAATGGGTATTTATAGTATTATTATTTACAGGAAGATATCTTAGGTGCTGGAAATGTTCTGTATCTTGAGCTGGGTGGTAGTTTCAGAGGTATATACATATGAATAAATGCTAAGAAGGGTGTACCTTTATGTCTCTACCCTTCAACCAAAAAGCTAAAAATGTTTATGATTATTAATTCTATTTTTACAGTTATTTGCTCGAGCATCCTTCTTTAAATAGTAACTTAAATTAAAATAAAAAAATAAGATAAACATCTAGTCATGTAAATCCATATATTAGAAACACTATGTTAAAAGCAAATTGTATGATCTAAGTTCCTTGTGAACAGAGCTTGTTGCTTATATTACAAATAATATCTAACTAATTCATGCTCAATAAAATAAGAAGAAATTGTCTGAGATTAAAGGAGACTGAAGAGATACAATAATTAGATGCAAACGTAATGCAGGAGAATGGACAGGATCCTGGATGAGGGAGGGGTAAAAACTGCTATTAAAAGAATCATATTGTGGTAATTAGCAAATGTGAATATAAACCGCCCATTAGATAACACCAACCCCCTCAATGTTAAATTTCCTATTTTTGACAATTACACTGATTATATTAAGAGAATTTTCCGGTTCCTAAAAGTTATACATAGAAGTGGTTCAGATTAAAGGGGCACTGTGTCTGTAATTTACTCCAACATTATTCACCAAGGATAGTAAGCTCCGTCCCAACCCTCCTCCCATACGCTGCTTTTGTTATATACTGCAGTACCACCAAGTGGCAGAAGGAAATACTGCGACTCTAGGGCTGCTAGTTTAACATTTTCATCACTCCAAAATGGCAACTACTGGGCCTTCCTGGTGGCCAAAGGGTTAAGTCTCAGTGGTACCATCTTGAAAGCCTGAGTTGGATCCCTGGCCAGGGAGCTGACCCACATGGCACAGTAGACTTCTTCTGACTCACCTGCTGTTCCCCTCAGCACTGTATTTCAGTAAAGCCACCTGTTCTGCTCCCCACTCTATCTCTGAGTGAATCCTCTCACCCCTGCACCACTGGCCTATACCCCAGTTCTTCCATGCAAAAATAAATAAAATCTTTTTAAAAATGGCAACTACTGTGAACTCCATGTTGGAGGTCAAGCTGTTACCGGAACCCCACCACCTCAGCGGTGGGAGCTGGCAGGAGCAGTGGTGTTCTTTTGCTGGGGGGGAAAAAGGACGTCTGCAACAAACTCCACAGGAAGGTTTATGGACCCCCACCTCAAGCCAGAGAGATCCAAGACCCATAGGGCTAAGAATCCCAGAATTCCATCATCATCCAGAAGAGAGGATTTACCGGAAACTGAGGGGTGGAGTTAAGCAGACATGTTGGCTATATAACAACGGCCTTTGACCTTGGGGCTCTCTTGCTTCTCGCCGGGCTACAGCTCGCCGGGTTTAAAGCTCTTCGCATCTGGTAGGACGTATTTGGAGATTCATCTCTCTCCCTCACTTTCTCTTTTGTCCCCGAGTTATTCATTTTTTTATTTCCCTTCCTTTTGTAAATAAACCCTTTTATTAACCTTTTTGTGAGTGCCTGCAATTGTTCTTATTCTAAGTCCTTTTTAAGCGCATGGGTGAGAACCCACAGTCAGGCACCCCAGTGTGTATCGGGGTTGCCCTGTAACACTTTGACCCTGCTGCTCCACACAAGTCTGTTATGGCATTTGCTCCTCAGACACCTTTTATGTAACAGTGTACTTCCTGAATTGTGGAATGGACCAACCAGGTGTGAACAATGAGCTGATTGAGCCTAAATGATCCAATCAGATTTTTGTTACCAGGACCTAGCCTCTCACAAGCCAGTTGTGTCAGTTGCCCTTCAGAGACCTTGTATGTAAAGCACACTTCCTGGATTGTGGAATGGACCAACTAGGTGCAATGGGCTGAATGATAAATGGTCCAATCAGACACAGGATTGAAAAATGGTCCAATCAGACTTGTGGGTGGGCACCTTGAAAGAGGATATAGGCCAGGGTAGGAGGGAGCTGGGAGGCCAGCCCCAGAGAGAGAGAGAGCCCCTGAGAAGAGACAATACCAGCCTCGTGAAGAAGCAAGAAGAGGGTTCCAGACTCTGAAAGAAGAAAGAAGGGGAAAACTCTGTTCAGAGCTTCTGGGGAAGAAAGAAGAAAAGGAGTATCCAGCAGCCACTCAGTGAGGAGGAAGAGAAGCTGAAGGACTCTGTTAGAGACTGGGCCTCCAGTCTTGTCTCCGGAAAGGAGCACTACAAAGGTCCTGGGCCTGGTGTCTCAAAGAGCTGTTTGTTGGTATAAACCAGTATTACACAAAAAGCTGTTAACACTGGGTGTCTATGACACCACTTCTGCAGGACCAGTAGTGACCATCACTACTAGCCAGTGCTGTCCAGTACTCCTGGTGACCAGTGGCAACCACTGCTGATGCTATCTGGGTGAGGTAGCCAAACACTAGTGGCTACAGTAAGCTTTTGTTTCCCCTTTTAGTAAAATAAACCCCATGGTCGTTGTTCCTGGAGTCTGAGGTCTCTTGCAATTGTGCATGCAGGTGAGAACCCAGAGAGAGTGACCTGTCCTCTTATCAGGCACTGTCCTTTGTTAGGTCCCTATTGTGTGAGTATTGTATTGCTATAGCCTGTGGTTTTGGATTTTGGCCTTTTGTGGCTTTTTGGTGGCTCTCCGGCCTGAGTCTGGGCAGTTTTTGCCCTATCCACTCCTGCTTCGTAGCCTTCATCACAACTGTATTTGAAGACAGGGCCTGTGAGGCAAAGGCTGTAAGAGATCATAATGGGGAGGGAATTTTCAAAACAGGACTGGTACCCCTACAAGAGGAAGAGGAAAAGCACAAAGGGAGAAGGTAGCCTTCTGCAAGTCGGGATGAAAAGTACTCACCAGCGCTTTGATCTTAGTTTCCCAGCCTTGAGAACTGTGAGAAATTTCTGTTGTTTAAATTACTCAGTCTATGACTTTTGTTATAGCTGTCTGATGGACTAGTACAGCAACCCTTCATCTTAACTCCCAAAATGTTCTGCCTTTTTGACAAAAGTAAGTTGGTCATTTAAAGTCAGGAATAAGTCAAAACACTTGTCTTCAAAAACCCTACTCCAAAAATTTACAGAAACTAGAGACTTAATTGACAAGGTCCTTTATCAGTTAAAAGAGAATGTTATTTGAAACATATGTTAGAAGTCAGAATTAATTCTTACTATTAAAGGTAAAAATTCTTCCCTAAATTAAAAGACTATGGTTCCTTAAAATTAAGGGATTATAGTTCTCTCAGAGCAAGACAAAAACTCGAAACAGGAAAAGTAATTTCCTACTGATCCAAATCAGAAAAGCAAATGTTATCAGAAATAAACAAAATCACAAATTCCTTCCGCTTTCATCTGTGTATGTGTTTGCACATGTGTGTTTAGAAATACTCACCCATATATAAATAATGCTCAAGTGCCTATACTGTCCAGAGCCTGACTCCCAGGTTTGCTTACTGTTTTACTATGAAATCTTAGACATAGTGTAAATGGCTTTATTTCAGTTCCTCACCTATTAGTGGTGATAACCTCCATAATGATTATATCCCACCCTACAAGACTGTCTTCAGATCCAATGATTCACATTCTATTCTCTCATTCCCCATGTCCTAAAAATCCATCACATTTATTTACTTTCTTACAAATTATGGTAAGCTATTGAAAGTAGCACCACACAACATACACAACTTCCTTCCCTCTTTCCTCTGCCCCCTCCTACAAGATCCAATTTCTGCATTATCCTGACTCTTTACAATTCAGTGTATCAAACTCATCAGATGTGGGTTCCACTGGCAGATGCAAGCAAATCCCCTTGGTCTGGTTTACTTCTTTAGTTTACAAGTTAGGTATTTGGTTTCCTCCAATTTCCCCCAAGAAGATCCAACTGTAGAAACAGCCAATCTTACCAATATAGCCTAAATTTCTATTGTTCCAGATAATGCAATATCTCTTCTGGACCTGGACAACTATCTCACTCTTAAAGGACTAGTCTAACTCCATGTACAGGTTAATCCCAAGTAAGTAAGATGCTATGGCTCCTATTTTGTTCTATCTCATAGCAAGCAGGCTACAAAGTCTGAAGACACAAAAAAGAAGGCCTTAAAATGCTGTTTCATCCCTGCCATCTACAGAAAGTTAAGATCTTAAGAGGAAATGGCAATTCCTCACCTATTCCCTAAAAAGCTTTTGATTTTAAGTAGTATGCATAAACCTTCCTTTACATGTAAATAATGGCTTTGTCTATAAGCTATTGCAAATACTTGCTAGATAAACTGCTGCATGCTGAAATTAAAAAGCAGCATTTTAAATCTTTTTTAAATCCTCTACCAAAGTAACCACTAACATCTTTTTAAGGTAAATAACCACCAGCAGTTTGTAAGAATTTTAATTATTAACCCTCACTAATAGACTGCACTCAAACTCAAACAAAGCAGTAAACACTGCTATAGAAAAACAGTAAGGCAACAAATTCAAATTAAATATGCCACAAAATCCATATAATCATCTGAAAAATGTCTCTGAAATCACTACCACCTTAGATTTTAAAGATATTACTTGCAATTATAAAATAACTAAAGACACTACTCTTAGTTATCAAGCCCATGAGTGACAATTAATTTATATATTTAACAGAGATTAAGTGACCAAGCTAATTGAGCGACACATAACAGAAATACATGGGTACAAAAATCTCTCAACGTTTTAGCTAGTTCACTTTCCAGTATAGCATACTTCCTCTAATTCATCTTCTCAAATGTCAAGTACTAATGAATTGATAAATAAGAGAAAACTATATAATCTAGAAGATACTATATAATTATTGTTAAGTAAATGATAGAAGTGCTATTAAAATTCAGACACTGCTGTGGGCTAGAACTGACGGTTAGATTTAAGATTTAAGTAAGAATGAATTTTGGAAATGATCCATTCCAACCCTCATTTTGAAATAGGGAGTGTGGAGGGAGTTTTTGAAATAGGGATTGTGGAGGCAGGAATAGGTCAGACCAGTTGCCAGTCACCAGAAGGTCCCTGGACTGATGAGATATGATATGCCCACTGTTGCAATTTGCACATTTTTTACCCATGCATTGTGTCCCTGAGCTTATTTCAGGCATATGGGCAGGTTTACAGCACCCATGATCACCATGTAACCTGGAATTATGCAAACTCAGACATGTACACTCCACTCTAGAGGACAGAGATGGCCTCAAAGAAGGACCTAGGATCTTTGAAGACTGCATAAAATTGGTGTGGACTCCCCTCGGAGAGTCAACCTAGAGTCCTGTCCTTGGACTGCCTCCCTTGTACTCTCTAAGCTTAAGTGTAGCCTTAACTCTGGTGCTTTCTCTCAGAGGGCAAAGGACTGATGTCTTTTGGGTCAGGGGCCTACAGCAATTTTATAAATAGGAGACTCATGTCATGTTTACAGAGCTAGCTGGTGATGCCCTTCAGAGAAAAAAGGTAATTTGAGCTGGGTCTAGAAAGGTACCTAGATAGGATTTGAATAGGCAGTAAGAAGTACTTTTCAGGTAGAGAAATAATAAAAGTAAAAGTCTAGAGGCTCAAACAAATCAAATTCAGGGGATAAATAATAAATCCTTTCAACTGAGAATAAAGATACATTGAGGAAAGAGGACGGAGTTTCAATTCTTAAAGAATTAAACTAAAGAATATTTGCAGTGGTAGGCTAGACTGAGTTTTGAGTATTAAAACTAAATTAATGTTCAAATTGTACAAATGTTTGAAAGCCAGTACTATAAACATAAAATGAGGGTTTAATACACAAAAAGTTTTATCAATTGCAAATCCAATTGTAATAGGAAAGGAAGATGATATTATGAGAAAAGGAGTTAAAGAGGTGCTAGAAAAGAAAATAAACAATGAAAGAAAATGGGGGAAAAAATAAGGTAAAATAAAATACATGGAAGTGTTCGTCAAAGAGTCAACAATTATAAAAGACAGATTATTTCATGCTTCTGTATAGAGATTTAGACTATCCAAATAAGCAAGTCTACATAGCTAAAACAAACAAAAAGAAACACTTCTAATGCAAAAATTAACCAAAGGTATTGTTTCAAATTACAGTAACTCACCTCTCTAGCAGCACAATCATGAGGAGCTTCCTCTTTATTTACTTTTCCTTTAGGAAATCCCCAGCCTGACTTTGCTAGGTACCCCTGAACCAGTAATACCTACAAAATAAACAGAGGTGAAAATGTAAAAATAAAACTTGCCCTTCTTTCCCATGCTCCTTCTATGAAACTGTTCTTCAGGTAACTGTTATCACTAATAATTTATTATAAAGTATCTGGTTCAAGTATCTTCCATGACTCTGAACACCACTACTAGTGTAAAGAAAGGCCTCTCTGCCCATTTAAAAATATTTCTTCAATAGTTAGTTCTTTTTTAGAGAAAGTCATACCAACAATATTGGTATAAAGTATGAAATATTTTCAACCAGAATGTAGCATCAAAATATTAATTTTTCAATAAATATGCAAAAGCTAGACTTTTAGCAATAAAAATCTAAGTATATTTTAAAACCTCAATTCAGAACATTACAGAAATAACATCTTATTGATAATCACATGTATTAGAAGGGTAAAAATTAACGGTTGTCATCGTTTCACTAGAAATCTTTTATTTTATTAATTACACTCACATTTTCAAGTGCCTCATCAAGAATAATTGCACCATATGTTGGTACTCCCATTTTATATTCCTTCCATTCATCCAAAACTTTTTCCACATCTTCACCTTGAGGCAGCAAAAATGGACAATGACTGAAGAGTATACATAGTGTTAAGGAAGCTATTTTCTCCCTTAATAAGCATGAGCACATACATACACAAAAAGACCTTTTTAAATAAACTGTGTATTTTATATGAAATTACTCAAATCTTCACCTCAACTGAACTTTATTTTTCTTATTTTTGTTTATTCACATTTGTTTTCTCTTGTAACAAATCAAGCTAACTTTGGATTTCATTTCATGGATTCTAAAATTAACACATATATTCCAGAACCATGTAATCACATCAGAGCTCAACAGATGCAGAAACTGACAGTAAGAAACAGAACTATAGTACCCATACACTGGTAAAAGGTAACTAGTTAACATGCTTAATTCTAGAAAGTAGAACTAGGGATAAATTATAGCACTTTCTTTACTGAATCTATTTCTTTTACACTCAAAACATTTTTTTAAGAGGAAGATTTATTAAGGATTATAGAGCAAGGTAAATCTGGGTATCAAGGTAAATATAGCCTATTTAAAACTGGGCTCCTAATAATATCAATACACCACTAACTCCATCTCATATTTTATTTCTATTCATTAAACAACTTCTTTTAAAAAAGAGTAAAGATTAATCAACTGACAACTTTTCATGTATTTAACACTCTTCATTTATCCATTTTTCTAGCCCCAAACCACCATAAAAGTGAGTCAGATAAACCAACTACAGTTCAAGATTCACAATAAGTAAAATCGAAAAGAACCTGCACTTGCTAAAGTTCATACATTTGGAACCAAAACTAAATGACATCAATTTACCCACTGACAACTCTTTAATTCTTCTTCAAACTTAACAGTCATAAAAGTAATTCATGGGACTAAAACTTCTAAAAATATAATTATTATTCAATGAAAATATATTTAATTACAAAAACCCTGTAATATTAGGGTTGTTAACTATCACTTCTAACTTTTACTAAAATTCTTACTTGACTACTCTCTGATCTTCTTAATCCCCAAATTATTCTGAGTGCTGAATCTGGGTTTCTGGGTCTTATACAGCAGTTCTAAGAAAAAAGAATGTCAGATGGATTAGATATAGAATATGAGAACGTTAACCTGTCTACTTGTAGCTTATATTTATACATTCTTTTGAACAAGTGATTTTTATATACTCCATTTATTAAAATTTTTGCAGAATCATGAAAAATCTGCTGTAGATATAAACAATCATTTAGAATATAATCTCCACCCAAAATCCTACCATTAACTTAGATAACATCAACTTCCTCACGGACAACACAGCTCTTCTCAAGTTCTAGCTTCAGCTCCTCATATTTCTTATCCTTCACATTCATTTCGATTTCTGGGAAGAATTCCCAGAGCATTTTTCTGGACCTTGCCATCACCATCACTGGAACTAGTCCGACAATTTGGTTAAGATAAAATACCTTGACCATAACTTCCTATGGCATTCTTTCAGTTACTCACAGCATTATTACATCATTATTCTACATTTATCTTTGACTGTTCTCCTTTCTCCATATTAGCACCTTTCTACTGTATTTTCTTCCCTAAACAATACAGTCCATTACTTTAATCAAGCTCTGAGCAGTATCTGTGTTCTCTACAGTTTCTTAGCAAACTTCAACCCAAGAACAAACTCAGGATATCCATTCTCTATCAAAATTGCTGAGCATTTACTGAAGAAAACTCACAAGACTATGTACAATTTACAAAAGAGAAAACAGGTTTAAAAAGTCCCACAATCGGGCCTCCCTGGTGGTGCAACAGGTTAAAAGCACAGCGCTGTGGATCTGTCAGCAACTGTGGCTCGAGTTCGATCATGGGCCAGGGAGCTTCGACATGGTGTAGCAGACTTCTCCTGTCTCACCCGCTGCTCCCCTCAGCAGTGTATTTCAGTCGAACTGCCTGTTCTGCTCCCCGCTCCGTCTCTGGTGAACCCTCTCACCATCCCAAGCCTCTGGCCTGCACTCCAGCTTGTATGAATAAATAAATAAATCTTTAAAAAAAAGTCCCACAATCTCCCCAAATTACATGGCTATTAAATGGCAAAGATGGGAAGCTATTACAAGAAATATGGCATCAAAACTCATGCTATTAACTTTTATACTACACAGGCAAGATCTCCAGTTAACTATCCCACAGGTACCACAAACCATCTTGTCCATAACTTCATCCCCCCCACCCAGTTTATCCCATTTTTTTCTACCAATGGAATAGCACACCTATCCACTCAAATGCTCAAACCAGATATGAGTTCTAGCATTGATTCTTTGTCCCACACCATCCAAAACATACAAATTAACATTCATTATTCATTTTACCTCCCAAACAACATTCAAATTTAACCTCTTCATTCACTTCTACCCTAGGTTTCCAGTTATTTTTCTCATAAATTATGAAAATACATCTTAACTAGGTTCCCAATCTCACCTTCCAAAGTTGTCTTTCTAAAGACCCCTAGACAAAAATAAAACAAAGGCACAAAATGTTAACAATAGGTAAATACATAAGAAAGGTAATGAGGGCATATGTAATACTATTTCAGCTTTTCTTTAAGCAGAAGTTTCCCCCAATGAAAAAAAAGGTTTTCTTTTAAATCTCCTATACTGCTCTATTACTCTCAAGTATAAAGTCCAAAAGAAAAAAAATGGCACACAAGATCCTTCTATGCTTTAGCACTGACTGTCTCTCCAGAATTATCTCTTCTCCCACCCCACTTATTCAAAAGCCAAATCATATTTAACTTCTCCACTCTTTCACACAGATGTTTCTAACACGGACTTCCTCCAAAGAAAACTTTTATCTAGCTTCAAGCCTGAATTGTGTATACTTCTCTTCTACCCCCCACTAAATCCTATAATATCCTATCATAATTTACCAAACTGCATTGCAATCTTTTCCTTTTCTGTCTCTCTTATCTTCTTGAAGATAGAAACTGCATTCTCCTTGTTCGCTACACAATGCGTGGCACAGAGTAAGCCCTCCATTACTTAATGAGCAGCACATCAGCAATACAGGTTTTTTTCTCCACGTGGTGGCGCAATGGGTTAAGCACAGCGCTGTGGAGCTGTAGGTGGCTGGGGTGCAAGTTCAAAGCCTGGCTGGGAAGATTCCCACAGGGCACAGCAGACCTCTCCTACCTCGCCTGCTGCTCCCCTCAGCAGTGTATTTCGGTTTATCTGCCTGTTCTGCTCCCCGCTCTGTTTCTGGTGAACACTCTCACCACCCACATCTCTGGCCTGCACCCCAGCTTGTATGTAAAAACAAAAAAATAAATTTAAAAAAGCGTAATTAAAATAGGTTCTCAATTTTTCATAATAGCAAAGATTGATTAAAACTCATGCCATATACAAAGTTTTATCCAGAACCTCAAAGTATATGTGAAGTTGTTTTCACAGAGCCCTAAAATATGCAAAATGGACCAAAATCACAATTAACATAATATAGCTGTTTTGATCATGTTTCTCTAATTACATAACTTCTTAAAAGCAGTCTTTCTCCACAGAACCTATCATCCCAAGCCTTTAAGAAAAGAATGTTAAAAATCATCTCTATTCTCCTTGATTTCTCATTTATTTTTCACATGGAATGTGAAGATGATGAATGATGAAATAACTTGGTAATTTTTTCCAATGAAACATGTCTCTTCAGTGCTTTCTTTACAGCCTCTCTATTATGGTTCAAGACCTTAATGGTCCCTATCTCAAGTAATGTTATAGTCCACCCTATGGTTCAACCTACACTGCCAAATAAATCTTGAGTACCATTTCCAAATGATCTCAGTAATCTTCTCTACCCCTGCTCAAAAACTTTTTCTATGCTAACAGTTATCTACAACAGTGGTCTATCCATTTGTACAGAGCCCTTACCAACTCTAGTGTAGTACACTGAACTTGTGAATACAATTACAATTAAACACATCACTTACGGTTAAAAAATTACTTAAAGAATAAAAACCAAAGATCTTCCACATCAATCCACCCTTTAAACCTTCTATCCTTATCTCCTATTGTCTCCAGAAGAACCCCCAAATCAAACTAATTTACTTGCTGAGATATCCTTTATGTTTTCCAGCTCTCCAATTTACTCAATCCCTTTTCAGAGATATTATTCCCCACTTCTGTCTAACGAGAAAGCCCTATAATGCCTTAAAAAAATAACTTTGCCTAAAATATTTCCGCTCTTTCCCCAAATTCTAAAAGCAGTTCATATCAGGAGCATGGGCATTTTTCGCTTTATGACAGTTTCTTTAATAATCTTAAATATTAATGTGATTCTCAAATAACTAATTAATTATGACAAGTTTCTATCATATTTGTAAATAAGAAAAAACAAAAAATCTTCTTTGAAGATACAGAAGTCTTCTTTATATTTGCCACAATTAAAAACACTACTTTGAACATACTAGGTATTTAATAAATAACTAAGAATTTCTACCCCATCTAATTAAAGATGTGGTTAAATGAAAACAATAGAAAAGAAAAATCAACTCTACAAATAAGCTGACTAGCTATAAATACCCAATTTAATTCTAATCATCAGCATACACTTCAAAGGACCCTATATGTAAAAGAACACTATTAAATTTTGCCTACTATTTAACAATTTTCAGAAATCAAGAACGTTTTATCTAACAGGTTATAAATCTCAAAGACCAGAGAAAATTTGTGCTAAAATATTAACAAGAAAAGAAAAATGGTTGTTATATTTAGAAAAAGGATATCAGCTTTAGCAAAGTCTCTTATCCCACACTGAGGTAATCCTGGTGTGTTCTGCATGTAGAAATCCAAGTAAAACCAATGGGCAAGTTCAATCTGAAAACACACTCGAATAGCATTGTCTCTTTCCTCGCTGGGAATATGCAAAATAAACCGGCTGTCAAAAACAAAAAATAATGAGAAATTACATTTACAAACCATACAATTCATTTTCATCTGCTTTAACATAGAAAAGGGATCAAAAATGGTGCTATAAAGAAAGCAAAACCGGGTGAAAATAGAGAAGATGAATCTGAAGAAAAAAAATGGTGTCCTATGTATATCACTCATGAAGAATTTTTCTAAGAGATCATAGCCCTCTGGTCACAAGTACTAATGCTCATTAGCAACAAATTAAGTGAGCAGGAAAACAACCTTTACCAGCATTTCCTACCATGTCTGGTACCATTTTTCTAACAATATATGGCAATATATTCATATAACACAAGAGAAAAGACACATTTATCTTCAAACTTATTACAAAGCAATATTAAAGAAATCTATACTCTGTTGCTCATTAATAGACTTCCCAAAAAGTCCCATCTGGAGACTCTGCAGTCAGTTCAAATTAACTTTCAAATATAATCAACTTTTAAAAATCCTAAATCGTCTTTACCAAATACACTACAAAAGGAAAGTATTTTTTACGTGTAAAGTATAAATGTAAGTTATATATACCTATGTATATGTGTGTGAATAAGAGGATTTACATTCTCGTGCACCAACAATTTGCTAAGTTTAAGTGATTGTGATTTATAGCAGTCATTGTTTCTTCCAGAGAACTGCATATTTGGCAATCCTACCTTGTAGGGAGCTTTAGAGACAAATTGTAATACATATGTCCACTGCTTTTTAGAGTCTTTCATTTTTTTATGTCCAAGGCTCCCTTCCAGTCCTTTATGATTGGGTACCTGCTTATCTCTCAGCTCTCACTCCTCTCTTCTATATTAAGCTCCCTCCAGTGTTGTATTCTATGAATCCAATGATTTGTTCCGTGTCTTCGTGACTTGATACCTATGGTTCCCTTGGTTTATAATGTAATGTCAATGACGTAACAGATACCTGCTCTGCACCTACTTACTCTATACTATGGCTGTTGGTTGAATTGTACCCCCCGAAAGAAATGTTCAAGTTTTAACTCCTACTACCCTTAGTAAGTGACCTCATTTGGAGATTTTATACTCTGAGGTCATCAACTTAACACTTTGTGGTCCGCTCACATATTAGTACGTGTTTTTGTCACCAATATCAGGTGGCCGCTCACATATTAATACGTGTTCATCTAGTCTCTGGTTTTTCACGCCACGGTGGATTTATTTGGAACTATTAGGAGCTATTTCTTTGATCGTACTCAGTCTAGAAGCTTTACACATTGTTTTGGTGAAAGTGTAAGGTGTTTTATGAGAGATATTACAGTCTTTTTAATATCCAGTAGTTCAGGAGTTGTGTTTTATTGAATGCTTATACCTTTCATGCAGTGGCACAGAAAATGGCCAGCCCCAAGGTCTGGTAAATTTAAAGGGCACCGGCACACAGAGTGTTAAGACTTGTGGCAGGCTTTCAGGCCTTGCTTTGGGCCAATCCCATTTGGGTGGACTTTTGCCCACGAGGTGATGGGTAACTTTGGGCGCTTAGCTTAGAAACTATATTCTTCGTCTTTTCTGTATTATCCACTAATTACACTGGTCAACACTGAGATCGTTACTGACTTAAAAAGGCCCTAATCTGTAGTATTTTGGTGTGCTGAACATGAATATAACCCTGAAAATTTTTATTAACTCTCATTTTGAAGATATTTCATATAATTCATTTTATATATTTCACCGTGTAAATTTATCCAGTAGGACTGCAACAACATACTAAATTAGCCTAGAATGATGTAATATTGCATCGCATTGAATAATACCATCATGCACACATTATTCAGAGTTGACTGCATCATTTTCTGATGCAATGCAATACTACTGCCAGGCGACTGCTGAAGTAAGCTGATGTCAGCAGTGCACTATATAAAGCCCTGTAGGAAAGGCTGAGCATTGAAAATATTTCAGACTTTGTGTGAAACAGTTTAAGCTACTGTTCCATAGAGCTGATATTATTTTATCCATTTAGGTACAGCACAGAACAGTAACGCCTCAAAAGTCCATTAATAGCGTGGACAATTTCTGCTGTATTTGTGGGGATGTGACATTTGCCAACCAGAAGTATCACTTCTCAAGTGAATAAGGCTTATCATCTTGACTTTGGATGCAAGGCTGGTGACCAAGATAAGCCTTGGGCCCCGCATATATGCTGTGCTACATGGACAACACAGCTTTCACAGTGGTTAAATGGCAAAAGATCATCAATGCTGTCTGCAGTCCCCATGGTGTGGATAGAGTCAAGCAACCACATAAAAGACTGTTACTTCCGCTGGGTTCCTCTTCTTTCCAGCGGAGTAACGAAGCAAAAAAAGTCGAAAGCAGTCTACCCAAACATTCCATCTGCATTGAGACCAGTTCCACATGGTGAGGGACTTCCTATTCCAGAACCTCCAGCAGAATATTCTCTTGATTCATCTGATGAGGACAAGGGTGAGCTGACCTATTCTTCTCCTCTTCCATCAGCATGCAGTGATCCAGATTTTCACTGTGTTGCATCATCAACCCCACACAGACTAACACAGGAAGAACTAAATGACCTGGTCCGTAATTTGAACTTATCTAAGAACAAGGCGGAATTGCTAGGCTCAAGACTGCAACAATGGAATCTTCTAGAAGATGTCACAATTACTTTCCATCGAGCGCCACCAGCGGTTGGAGCTTTTCTTCAGAAAGGAAAGTACTCTGGTATTCTGTTCTGATATTGAGGGCCTCAAGAATGCCTTAGAAATCACTCATGACCAACAAGAATGAAGACTATTTCTAGACTCTTCAAAACTGAGTCTTAAGGCTGTGCTTTTGCACAATGGAAACTGTCTTCCATCTAGGCCACTAGTGCACGCTTCCACATGAAAGAGACATATGATAACTTAAAGCAGCTACTGAATTCCATTGAGTATAACAAGTACAGCTGGCACGTTTGTGGTGATTTAAAGCTAGCTGCCCTTTTAATGGGACTGCAGCAGGGACATACAAAATACATGTGTTTCTTATGTGAGTGGGATAGCCGAGCAAGTGTACTGCACTACTTGCGGAAGGAATGGACTCGCAGACAAAATGTAGCAGTTGGAGAGAAGAATGTGCAGCATCCAGCTCTGGTAGAGAGTCACAAAAACCTGCTACCACCCCTTCACATCAAACTAGGTTGGATGAAGAATTTCGTGAAAACCATGGGCCGGACCTTGCCAGCTTTCTGACACCTACATGAAAAATTTCGACTCAGCAAAGCAAAGATGAAAGAGTTTTTGTGGGTCCTCAGATTCAAGAGCTCTTCAAAGATGACTGGTTCAACAACTTGTTGCAGGGTGATGCGAAACAAGCATGGAATGCTTTTCACCTAGTGTCTACAAACTTTCTTGGGAATGTTAAGACAGAAAACTACAAGGAACTAGTAGAAGACATGCTGATGCAGTATCAGAAACTTGGCTGCAATATGTCTCTAAAGATCCACTTCCTTCATTCCCATCTGGATATCCTCCCTGAAAACGGTAGTATGGTTAGTGATGAACATGGCGAACGTTTTCATCAAGATATCACATCAATGGAACAAAGATACCAGGGAAAATGGTACACTACAATGCTGGCTGACTACTGCTGGACAATTCCCAGAGATGCTCCTGAACAGGTGTACAAGAGATAAGCGAAGAAATCTAAGTAGTCTATTACTTGATTTTTTTTTTACAGGTATTTACCGTAGACCTATTACTATTGGCATGCAATCGTGATGTCAACATCCATTTATTGCAGATTATAAAAAAAAACTAGAGCCAAAATTAGAATGTGACTGTCATATTCATGTTGAGCACATACAAATTGATAGGAAATGACTAATTTTATTTCAGTAACATGACTTTTGTAAAAATTTGTTGACCAGTGATTATTATTAAAGTTTCTTTTCACTAAAGGTCTTATTATGTTTTGTTTTGATGTGGCAGATGGCAGAAACTATTTAGAACGGGCAGGTTTTGCAGGTTCTGGGGTGCCCATCTCCCTGCCCTGTAACAGTTTTACTAGTAAGTTTTAAAAACCCTTCAAAGAGGAAACTAATACCTATTCCTCCTCAAATTTTCTACAAAAAACTGAGAAAGAGAGAATGCTCCCAAACTAACCACCAAAATCACACCAGGGTACCACAAAAAAAAGAAAACTACAGACCAATATCCCTGATGAACAAAGACGGAAGATGGCTCAACAAAATCTAAGCACACCAAATTCAACAATACATTAAATGATTTTCACATCATGACCAAATATGATTTATTCTGGGGATACAAGGGTGGTTCCGACACCGGGCAAAAGGGGCTTCAAAAGTGGCCAAAGGTACTGTCCAAAATGCTTACCAGTCACTATCTTAGTTCTGCACCCCTGCGCACAACTGCAGGACTACTTGGGCTTAGGGAACAACAACAATGGGATTTACTTAACAGGGAAAAACAAAGAGTTACTGAGGGCAAGATATGGCCATTTACCTCACTTAAAGCAATGTACAGTTCTCTAAGTACCAAAGAAGAAACAACGAAGGCAGCGTCCACAGCGGCGGACGTGGAGTGCCTCTTCCAAACAAGAGGCCATGTGTCCAAGATGGTGTCCTCCTGCCTCTGCAGATGCACAGCAGCCAGATTGCAAGTGAGGTTCCAACTCACGAGGACAACGGACACAACTGGAGATGCTCCCGGAGCTGCCATGGTGCCCATGCACAACACAAGGCCAACAACAATGAAAACAGCAACTACAGCAGCCAGTCAGCCCAACAGACTGTACTCACACATTTGAGGAAGGCACCCGCTCCCAGCCTTTGCCTTCTTTCTTCGGCTGCAGTAAAAACAAAACCGGGAACAGTTTCTGTTGCTTGGCTATTTGCAAAGACTCCAAAGTCACTGTCCCTAAAGTCACTGAAGATTCCAAAAATGCTCAATCTGAAACTCTACATCCTAGCAGTTCACAAGCTCCTGGCAGCTGATTTCCTCTTCCACATCATGGCGACTTCTTCAGTCCCTTTTATTTCTTATCAGAGTCTACCCCAAACTGTAAAACCTTTTAGCATATTACCCTGGAGCTATCTATCTTCACCAGCAACACTGGACTTTGGTCTCAGCTCTGTTACAGTTCCACATACACATATTAACATAATTCACCATAAATCAACAAAAGGAAATACAAAAATCATCATATCAATAGATGCAAAAAAGGCCTTTCACAAGATTCAACATCCATTTATGATAAAAACCTAGTAGTGGAGATAGAACAAACATACCTCAACATAATAAAGGCCTTATATGCCAAACCCTCAACTAATATCATACCCAACGGTAAGAAACTGAAAACTTTTCCTCTAAGATCAAGTACATAACAAGAATATTCATTCACCCTACTGTTCAAAACACTGAAGTCCTAGCTAGAGTAATTTAGACAAAGCCATACTGAGAAAACTCAATGACTATGATGGTGGAGAGAATAGAAAATCTAAAGGAGACATCACAAAACCAGAACCTGGTTTACACAATGCCAAGAGTTCAAGGTGGGGGGTAAAGGGGATTAACATAATCACTTCAAGCAGTTTGCAGAGCCTATAGGGAGTGTAAAGAATGTCAAGACTATCTCTGGCCCCTTTCTAATCCTACATGATTAACAACAAACCAACCACCCATGTGGATGAACTACTCCCTTCCCAAAAAGATGATAAAACCTAATGCTGCCCCCACAACAAGGCAGCTCTTCCTGCCTGTTTGTGTCTATGCAAGTGTTCTTTATTCTTCTGTCTCCTTCCCTAATAAACCTGTTCTTTAAATAACGTCTAATGGAGAAACTCGCCATGTGCTGCTGAAAGGAGAGCTCCTTTCCCAGAGCAAACCCAAGAACCCCACTCTCCATCAACTCCAAATATCGACATCAACTCCACTAAAAAAACAAACAAAACTATCAGAAATAAACCATAATAGTAAAGTTGCAGGATATAAAATCAATACACAAAAGAACAAAAAGAGAAAGAAATCAGCAAAACAATCCCATTTACAATCACATCAAAAAAATATTAAGTACCTAACGAAGGAAGTGAAAGACCTATTCAATGAAAACATGGCTAAAGGGAATAGAAAAGGATGCAAATAAATGGAAAGATTTCCCTGTGCTCATGGATTGGAAGAATTAACACTTAAAATGTCCATCTTACCCAAAACAAAATATAGTCAATACCTATCAAAATTTCAATGCAATTATTCAAGGAAATGGAGCAAACATTATGAAATGTATACAAATCCACAGAAGACCCCCAAATAGCCAAAGCAGCATTGACAAAAAACAAATTGAGAATGACATACTTTAAAATATAGTACAAGGCTATAACATCAAAACAGAATGGCATTTGAATAAAAATAAATACACAGACCAACAGAATGAGTCCAGAAGAAAACCCTGCGTTTATATGGACAGCAAATCTACAAAGGAGCCAAGAGTATACAATAGAGAATGCAAATTCTCTTCAACAAATAGTCCTGGGAAAACTGGACAAAAACATGCCAAAAAAAAGAAACTAGATCCCATCACATTATACACAAAAATTAACTGAAAATGGGTTAGTAAAAAAGTTGATTTAAGATAAAAAACTTGAAAGAAAAAACAGGCAAAACACTACATGACACTGGCTTCAGGGACATCACTGGTGATTAACTGGAAAGGACAACAAAAGCAAAAATAAACATATGGTCTACATAAACCTAAATAGCTTTCATACAGTAAAAGTAACAACTATTAAAACAAAGACACCCTACTGAATGGAAGGAAATATTTGCACATCATAATCTGACAAGGGATTAATATCTAAGAGTTCAAAGAACTCAAACTCAACAAAGAGAAAACAAAGAACCCAATCAAAAAAAAAAAAAGGATACAAAAGCTAAATAAACTCTTCCCAAAGAAATATATACAGATAGCCAACAGGTAACGGACAGGAAAATACTCATCATCAAGGAAGTGCAAATCAAAAGCAAAATGGGATACCATCTCACCCATGTGTAAATGGCCCATATCCAAAAACAAACAAAATTAAATGCAGGTGAGGGTGTAGGGAAAAAGGAACCTCTGTACACTGTGGATGGGAATGTAGAATGGTCCAGACCCCATGGAAAATAGGTATTAAAAACAGATTACATATGACCCAGTAATTCCACCCCTAGGTGTCTACTCTAAGGATGCAAAAATACTACAGGGATATATACATACTCCAATTTTATTGCATCATTTTTACAATAATCAATTTATAGGAACAACCTAAAGTGCCCAGTGACAGAGGAGTAGATTAAGACGATATTGTAGATATACTCTTATAAAAAAAAGTTAAAACTTATTATTTGCAACAACTTGGATAGAACTGGAGGGGATTGCTAAATGAAATAAGTCAGGAGAAAGACTGGATGATTTCACTCACATGGGGAATATAACACAAAACAAAGTAACTGACAAAACAAAGTAACTGACAAATCTAAACCAAAATAAAACCTAGAAACATCACTGTAAAACTGAGGCAACTATAGGAAGAAGGAGATCCAATGGTCTATGGTGAAAGACTGTATGTGTGTTCTGGTGGTTGGTGTAGTTTGGTACCGTACACCCTGAAAGGTGTGAACCTATCCCCCTATCCAGTGGGAGGGAGGGAAGTAGGAGGAGGGAGGGAAGAAGAGGGGGGGAGGGAGGGGGGAGAGAGGGGGGAGAGAGGAAGGGAGGGAGGGAGGGAGGAAAGGAGGGTAAATTACAGTCCTTGGAGTTTTTTCCACAAGCGTGGGAGTAGGAAGAGTAACACCCAAGGCTCGTTCCTAACTTTAGCGGATACATTTGGGTCTTGGCACCCAGAGGCAAAACTCCCACACATTGATTTTTAAGGGTCCCCCAATGCAAAGGAAGTGTCCTATATATTCATATAAAAGTTTTATCAATAAATTAGCCCCTCTACCACCTGACCTTGTGCATGAAAAAGCAACTAAGAATCAGCCAACATATTCTATAATCTATGACAAAGAGAAAATTAAATTTAAAAACTGGCTCTGGGGCCTCCCTGGTGGCGCAGTGGTTGAGCGCTGCGCTGTGGAGCTGTCGGCAGCGCGCGATGAGAGTTCGATGCCCAGCCAGGGAGTCCCACATGGTGCGGCAGACCTCTCCTGCCTTGCCCGCTGCTCCCCTCAGCAGTGTATTTCTGATCTGCCTGTTCTGCTTCCCACTCTGTCTCTGGTGAACCCTCTCGCCGCCCCACACCGCTGGCCTGTACCCCAGCTTGTATGTATAAATAAATCTTTAAAAAATAAATAAATGAATGAATGAATGAATGAAGGAATGAATGAATGAATAAATGAATAAATAAATAAAACTGGATCTAAAGAAAAGGTAGTTTTGAGGAATCTTTTGATTCCTCAAACCTCTAGGTTTGCTAGAACCTTGGTACTAGCACAGACTGTGAACTACCAAGAGACAGTAAGAGTGATATGAGAAAACAGACATTTTAAAGACCCAGAAAGTTTTCTTCTTAATGACTCCCTCAAAGAAAATTACTTATTAATGTGCACCAGCAAAATAACAATGAAAACCAAGAAAATGTAAAACATGAGCTTCAGTAGAAAATATATACAACCTGGGAAAACGGGGGGGGGGGGAGTTGGAATCCTTGGAATACACAGTATAATTGAGGGTGTGGTAATGGATGTAATAAAGGAGCAGGAGCAGACGAAGGGAAAGGAACCACTAGAAACTTTGGATGTGCTGGAGAAGAGAGGGAAATGAAGAACAGTATTAACAATGCAAATGTGAAGCAAAAAGCTAGAATTAGAACAGAGATAATAAAAAAAATTAATGCATCTCAAGAGCAGCTAAGAAAAAAAAGGAAATAATGAACAAAGTGTATGCTTCTTTCACTAAAAGAAAAAATTAGAAGGCAGGATCATTTTGACCAATTTGTAAAATTGTGAAAAAAAAAATACATTTGGACATTTTCTTTTCAAGATCCTTACAAAAGGACAGTGACTATGGCCCAATGGATCAGAAAATCCTAGTCATTATAGATTTGCCTCTAATGTGAAAAATATCTATAATAAATCCTATTATTATTGTTCAACTTTTATCTCAATCAATATAAAAAGTATAAAAGACTTTGTAAACTTACCAAATGGAATGCAAATATTACCGATCTTAATTTTGACACTAACCTGACTTGGGAATAAGCTGAGGTAATGTTAACAGGGCTGAGACCAAAGTCTGGGGAATAGGTGGTGCCCCCTGGAGGGGGCTGCTAATAAGGATAGATAGCCCCAGGGAAATGCTAAAAAGGTATTGTAGTTTGGGGTGGAAACTCTGATGAGAAATAAAAGGAACAGAAAAAGAAGGAAATTCAGTCTCCATGATGTAGAAGAGGAGACCTAGAGGCAGAAGATGCAGCTGCCAAGACTGAAGAGTTCGGAAATCAGCTGCCAAAAGCTTTTGAGCCTCCAGGATGCAGAGTTTGGGATTGAACATCTTTGAAATCTTCAGTGACTTTGGGACCAACGACTTTGGAGGCTTTGCAAGTAGCTGAGCAACGGACACTGCTCCCAGTTTTGTTTTTACTGAAGCTGAAGAAAGAAAGCAAAAGCCCAGAGCAGGCGCCTTCCTAAAATACATGTGTGCACTCTGTTGGGCCGTCTGGCTGCTGTAGTTGCTGTTTTCAGTTGTAAAAGTAAGAATGCTAAAAACTGTTCAGAATGTTTGGCCACTGACAAAGGTTAAAGCCAACATTAGTGGCAGCAAGGCACCAGGCTGCCAGTAGCCCTAAAAGTCTCAAGGCCAGCAACCTTGAGATAGAACTCCCCCTGCCTAGGGCGAGGATTCCAGGAACTCCTAAAGATAACAGCACAGGCCATCTGCTCCATGACCCCCTCATCCTTGATGTCTTGCCAAGTTCACTAGGACTTGCTGAATTCCGTTTCCTTTATAAGCTGACCCAATTCTGTACTCGGGGTCCTCATTTTGCCCACAGGACCGCTGTGTTGGTATACCAGGCTGATTTGGACCCTAGCTCGAGCTAGCAATAAATCACCGCTTTGCTGATTGCATCGAATTATGCCTCAGTCGTAATTGGACCCGTAACATACTTTTAACACAGTGTTGGCCTGGTATTGTGCTGGGGCACCATGGCAGCTCTGGGAGCATCTCCAGTTGTGTCCTGTGTCATCCTAGTGAGTTGGAACCTGGCCTAGTCTGGTTGCTGCACATCTGCAGAGGCAGAAAGACGCCATCTTGGAAAAGTGGCCTCTTGTTTGGAAGAGGAGCGCGATGTCCGCAGTGGCGGGAAGACGCTGCCTTCGTTGTTACTTCTTTGGGACTTAAAGGATTGGACATTGCTTTAAGTAAGATAAATGGCCATATTTTGTGTCACAGCCTAGACCCCCATATTGTTTTGACAAGGTCACTTTTATGAGTAGTGAACCTTCAAGGAAGTGTTCCCACAAGTCAGGATGAGATATTTCTTCCCGCAAATAATTTAAGTATAATTTCAGGTGAGAACAGTAATTAAGTTTCTCCACCATGCCTGCATGCACTAGCCTTTCTCATTAGATCCTGGCAGCGAGATGTCCTTCTGACAGTGAAGTGTCCTTGCCAGGTCAAGGATTAATGTTTGAAACAAAGAACATTTAATCCCTTCCCCTATTTCCCTTCCTTGCCTTGAAAAATCAGGTATAGTTCCTTAGATTATTTCCTCCAGAGATTAGCATAAAGATGTTTCTTTTATTAAGGTGTTACTTTCAGACAATAGGTATTGAGACAGCAGCCTCCACCCTAGGCCTAGGGCAAAGGTTGAAGATTATGTCCTGTACCTTGCTGGAATTTACATCACACAACAGACATTTTTCCAAAGTTCCTTGATTCTCCTCAAAGTATGTAATTGATTATGCATCTGAATATCTGTAATCACCCTGCCATTGCCTGTAGTTAATTTTTC